>AFBI03000044.1:291825-313594 GCA_000230595.3 Edhazardia aedis USNM 41457
CTGGACGCCTTTGTATCAGTTTGTATTAAACATTAAAAAATAATAATTTTGGGTCATGGGTTTTTTATTTACTAGTTTTTTATGCTTGTTTTTGTTCCGGATTATTTTAATTAATATTAAAATAAACTAATGAAGTTAAACATAACAAAGAATAACATAACGTTGAATAGCCTCAAAAATAAACAAGCTACTTAAAATTCGACTTCATTTAAATTGTGGTTCCAGTATTTCACTGGTATTACCACAGATATCTTTACATCCTATTAATTTTTTCGTATTTATATAATTATTGTAATATACAAAATATAAATATTTTTCGAATTATTTTGAAGTTTACATTCATTTATCAAGTACAAAATATATAATTTTTTGCATTACTAAGTTGTTATTTAATCTTGACTAATTTTTTCTTTTTTTGAATCACATTCTTAATATACATATACATTAAGTTATAGGTATTTAGAAAAATTCGTCTGTACTCGAGTTGGATACGATTTGTTGCTGATATTTCTTTTTCATAGATTTTTAAACATTTTCAAACAATTGCCGTAAATTCAAAGAATCAAAGTATACTTGGAATATATAGAAACAAATAATACAAAAAATACATTAATAAATAAAGTTATTTTTATCAATGTAAAAATGGTAAGTATATTATAAAATGACATGTTTTTTAGAAAAAATATAATAATGGTATAGAAAACAACAGTCAATTTTTTTATTATTTTCTTTTAAAATCATTGGTCACATGTTTATTCCTAAAAGTAAAAATTTGTTCTAGAAAGACGTATGATATCAATTATATAAAAAACATATAAAAAAACCATTCTGTGATATATTTACTTAGTTCAAACTTTTTTTTAAAAAAAATAAAATACACAAAAAAATAAAAAAATGTGTTTTTTTCGCTTGATTTTTAAAATAGTTCTATTTTAAATGTTTTTGCAAAAAGTAATTAAATAAAAGCGAAAGCAAGGATCGCTCTACTAACCAATGAGTTTATGAAAACAAGGTAGTAAGAATTGGAGCAAAACTATAAGATCAACAATTTTATTGCTCAAATAAAATAATATCTTGATAGTAGATATATCTCTAATCGAGCTGCACTTAAAATAAAATTTTATAACACTGATTATTTTGCTATTTTGCGAAAAAACTAAACTTATTATCATAACGTAACGTGTATCATTTGAAAAATTTACATTTGATAAAAAAATATAGTAAAGACTTGAAGAGAAATAAAAAAAATTATTTATTCTTTGCGGTTTTGATATGTGCTCTTCCCGGTGCATTCTTTTTAACGTTGTCTTCTTTTTGAAAGGACTCCTTAATACGAATAAACATACATTCTATTTGAAATTTCCTGAATTGTTTTTTGTTCTGATTTTTTCAACGCTAACTAATTGGCTATCGAGAACATTACTAAAAATAATTTTTTCATTCCCTTTATTTTTTTAGGATGACAATTTTTCTATTTATATATTAGCAATCATATATTTAATAGCCAGTTATTATCTTTTATAGAAAAAAACTTTTCTTTTTGATTTTTTTACACAATCATGTTATTTATTGATATATTGTTAATTTATTGTCCACATACATTTATTTCTCTTCGATTTGTTTTCTTAAAAATCAGCAAAGAAATATGTTATTTAAATTATATTTTCGCTCTAAATCTTATTATTTAAGATAAATTGGATCCTTTAATGGTACTAAAATTTATATAAATGTCAAGGAAAATCAAACCTAAAAATTCTTAATTGTTTATATTCATGTGTTTACTGAAAAAATACAAAAAACAGGTAATTTATAGTATATATTTATGTCAAGATATAATTGTTCTATACATTGCTTTTTGACTTGACAATCACAAAATATATTTATTATTTTCGTATTATTAATTATATATAACATTAAAAATTTAATTAGCCTGCTATAAATTTTAAGGTTTTGAGTTTTTTTTTATTATGAATTTCTAAAACGCAAAAAGCATCTTTATTATATTATATCTATTAATATAAAGCCATTTTAGTATAAAAATAATATAAAATGTTTACACACTAGAGAATAATTTTCACATTATACTAATAACAGTATTAAAATTGATAAATTGACAAAGTTTTCAATAAACCACATTTTGTTTCACATTTTTGAATAAAAACTTCAGCTAACATACAATTTTTTCGTTAAACATTAAAAAATTTATAGTATTTTGTGGATTAAATCTTTATTTTAAAATTGAAATGTTTTTATAGATATTTGGTAAATTTTTAATTGTCGTGCCACACTGACACTCCTACCCATTATTTATATTACTAATTAAACAAATTTAAAAAACCCTTAATTTGCAATATTTTCAAAAAAAGCCTTTACCTGTTCAATCAAAATATTCTTGTAATTTAGTGAGTACACTGTAGATACCACAAAGGTGATTAATTACTAAAATTAAGTCTTTATTTCACAGATTTCCTACCATCGCATCTAAGGTTTAAGGTACGACAATAACTTCATAAGTTTAATCTTTTTTATACGAAATCTATATTATGCTTGTAATTTTGACAATTTAAACTCAATTGGAGATTTAATAAAGGTATTTCAATATAAATATTTATGATTGTATTTCAAATTCATTATTTTTATTTTGTCTTAATAATAGACAAATTAGTTGTTCGTAGCAACATACTTCGACAAAAATTTGAGAATTTATGTCAATTCAAAAAATTATATTTGACTTATAATTATTTTAAATATTCAATACAAAAGACCCCCACTTACATATGAAATATTTTTTCATGCTCTATAAATTTCTATTATTCATTTTTATATTAATTAGTGAAAAAAATTTTAATAAGTAACATTTTAGAACAATGTAGAGTTCTTAATTAATTGACATTTTTAGGTGGTAGAAATGCATAAAAAACAACATTTATCTTTTAATCATTACAAATAAATTTTTTTTTCAAATTTTCATAAAAATTAGTTTTAAAAAAAGGTTTTGTATATAAAAAAATGTCATGTGTTTTACAAAGTCAAAAGTGTTGGATGTTACAGATTTAGTTATTAATTTTTTCTTTTGATTTCGAACCATTAATCCAAATACAAATTCTTTAAATACTTAATATCTCCTTAATTCGGAGATAAAATACTCCTATTTCAAAATCATCTATTTTAAACAAATTACCAATAAAAATTTTACTAAAAACTTCTTTAGTAAATTAACTGTCAAAAAATAAATTAATTCTCAAAAATAGATAAGATTTTTAAATTGCAAAAATTAAATAGTATCCCTATTTAATCTTAAGGAGTATTGTTAGATCAATACTCAACAAAAAGAATTTAATTTTTTTCAAATGAATATGTATTTGATCATACACATTTTTTTTATTTTGAAGGCAATTGATGAAAGAAACGATAAATTTTATAATTTAGTTTTGATATAAAGTTTAGAACTTTTATTAAAAAATTATATTTCTTTAAAATAAAATATTTTTTAATAAAAACGTGGCCGTTCTAGTTCGCAAACGAAATAAAAATACTTGGTATTATCATTTTTTTGAAAAGTCGAGGTATACCAAAATCAAGTTAAATATATATCGATGTTTTTTGAAAAAAGGTGTATGAGTATACAATTTACGCATTAATAATCAAGATGAAAAACTATAAATATAACGATATATGAAGATAAAAAAGGGTTTAAACATATAAAATGGTCATAAATTATTTGATTGTTTAATTAATAATATGACTTTATTAAAGTGTTTAGAGATTCTTCTAGGAATCGATTAATCGTATTTCTGCATATCTAAAACTTTTAGAATTTTCATAAAATGCTATGGAAAAGAAGCTAAATTCTTGAAAAGGTGATTTACAGATAATTACTTGCTAAATATAAAATTGGCATATAATATTTTAACCTAAAGGTTTTATCTTTATCTAGTTTGCTAAATTGCTTTCAAAAATTGTTATCCTGAAAACCGCAATATCGTAATGTTAAACATCTCGCATGGTGATTTTTAATTAATAAATGTTTTATAAAAACCAATTTCATTGCGCTTTGTAATAAAAAATATCAAAATATTAAAAACTAAAAGTATTTACTGATTTAAATCATTTAATTAAAGATATGTAGATTTTATCAAGGTGTAATGTATACCCAGCCATATGAAGAAAATTTAAAAATGTAGGTGTTTAAATATTTGATAAAAAAAGAATCGCTTTGCAAAATTATGTAAAAAAATGTAATAATGATACACTTTGTAAAAAACCAATAAATTCTGTGTTTTTGGTAGAATTTCATTATTGTTTAATGTGCTCTAAATTTTTCAATAGATGATGATACTAAAAACTTTACTCTCTGTGTATTATTAAGTTGTATGTTAATTTTTTGCATTAACGTATGCTCTATTGCACATTGTCGACTATCCATGGTCAGATGAAACCAATTTTATCAAAATAACAGAGTAAAAAAGAACACTTCAAATGCTAAAATTAAATATGTTTATGATTGCTTGTGGAATCATTTCTGCTTATTTGTTTTTCTGTGATAACTTTTTTTTTGAAGATGTGAATTTGAAGCAATTATTTATTTTTTCGATTGTTTAGACACTTTATTTCGACACATAATTTTCTTAATTTTTTTTTCAAGTGTTGTAATGCTTGGGAATTACAAAAAAATGCTTTTCTCTGATGACTTCATTTTTATAAAAGTATGTATTTTTTACCAATTTAATCGTTTTTTATACTTAGTTTATTCTTAAAAGGACTGAACAACCTAAAATTCATATCGTTTTAACAGTGAATCTAATGAATAAATACTAAAAAATACTATATGCATATAACTTAGAACATAAAATTGATGATGGTCAATTTCAAAATATCTAAATAATAAACTTATAAATTGTTTTGAAAAAGTCCAAACAAATCAAAAATTACAAACTATATATAAAAGTATTTAAAGTTCTTATTTTTTTTATAGCTTAGAAACTCAAATTTTAAGTGATTTGTTTTATGAAAAAATGAATAGCATTCGCTTTTTTGAATTATTAAATATGGATAGAAGAATAATTTAAAGTGCTGTTGTTGATATAATAAATATTTCCTAAATTAGTAAATTTTGTCAATTATACATGAAAAAAGTGAAATGTTTGATTTGTTCTTTTTTTGAATAAAAAAATTTGTGAATTTCACAAGAAAAAATATTTATAATGAATTTTATTCATGCAAAAGAACTTCGTGCATTATAAATTTACAATGCTATTATTTTAAATTATATGTATAACTATCCTTGGATACTTGCTGATTGGGCAGTTAAAAGAATAAATATTTGTATAAAAAATAGTACATGTTGAAAAAAAGAATATGAATTTTATAAATCTAATAATAAAGCTAATTTTTTAAGGTGTGCTTACGAAAACTTCATATTAGTTATTGAATGTTGCAAAACCTTAAAAGCCAAAATAGTCCCAATATTTGTTTTTACTTGTCTTTTAGGTTGATCGGAAACTCTTTGTATTTTTTAAAATTTAAATTTATACATATTTTTATTTTAATTATTGTTTTATTTATCACAATAAATTTGAAAATGTGGAATTATATTTATTTTAATAGACATAAATATCTTATTGAAAAATCAATAAATACATAATTTCGCTTTTTGCTTATAATATTTTACTATTATTCCATAAAAAACTATTTCAATTAAAATTATACAAAAATTCTTTATTTATCAATAATTAATTGAGTGTTACCTCATCAAGTGAAAGTGTATTGATTTGATCGTGACAATTTCATTGAAAAAAATATTACAAGATTCTAAATTCGCAAATTTAAAAACAGAAATACGTATATACAAAAAGATAATTACAATTTATTTGTGATGTACAAACTTTCGGACGCATATTTTTTAAAATTAAATGTCAAAAAATCACAGAGGTATAAACATATTTCATTGATTATATCACTTTCCTCTTTATTATCATATATTATGAAATAAATAACTCTTAAAAGATGCTCAAGCCCGTATATTTCTGACGGTTTTGTATCTGAGTCTCTTATCACGGAATCGTATTGTTCAATTTCATTTTCGTATAATAAATTAGACTTTAAGCAGGAATTAAATGTATGCAAGAAGCCATCGTTTATTTCAGCAACTTCATCTTCGTGTATAGCAGAAGAATTGGTGCTTAAATGGCTACAAAAATCACTAATAATCTGTTTTAATGGTATTTTAGCTGGTAAAGAAACAACAAAACCGTTTTTATTTTTTTCTTTATCATTTTTCATATATTCTATAATCTCGCCAAAAATTTGAATATCAATTTTTTTCTGATTAAACCGATATTTCTTTTGGTTTTCAGTCGTTGAATGATGTATGGATGTTTCTGGTACCACTTCTGGATATATTCGATTTTGATTGATTATATGCAACATAAAAAACTTTGTGCTATGCTTTTCGGGTGATTGTATTTCTACAACTCTGCATTCTGTCCATTCATCGTCTATTTTGGTTAAAATAAAATTGTTAACGGAAAATTTCTTCTGCATAACAAAGGGTAGTAATTTTTTTTCAATTTTAATTGTAAATAATCAAGTTTATACTATCTACCGCAAAAAAACGAAAATAATTTATTTTTTATTTAAATATTATTGTTAAATTAGTTACGATAACAAAGTTTTGACTAAATCGTGAATATTATATTGCTCAAAATAAATATTTAGTAAAACTGATAATAATGTCCTTAAAAATCTTAATGACACATAATTCATATAAATTTGAAATATACAATATGACTTAAAACTAACTGATGTAAATAAGCTAAAATATGTGATTATTGATTTTGTTTGTAATTAAGAAAAATAAATTTAATATGAAAACATTTTGGAAATAGCAGACAAAATTTAAATTATGGCCTTTTAACAATATTTTTGATTGTAATTTGCATTTCAATGACATCAAAATATCGCTTTCCCTGTTCGATGATTATTTTGTAAAAATCCAAATTTCGAAAAATCAATGAAAAAATAACAGAAATTGCATAAAGTAAAATATAAATATTTTTACTAAAATTCGATATATCAAATATATATAATCATTTCCTTATTCTAATCTATCCTGTGAATTCCTAGATATTAAAAACCAAAATAAAAAAAGACCATATAAATAGTTTTTTGCCTCTTTTTATAAATATATTAAATTCAAATCTCTAAAATAACAAATTTCCTGGTTTATAATCGATACACAATGAACTTGATTCTAAAAAATATTTAAAAGTAGCAGTATTAAAAAATAACGCATCTATATTCACACCTGCACTATTAGGATATGAAGATATTTATATAATAAAGGTTAAAATTTCGTGATTGTACTCGATTATTATAAGAATACCTGTTTTTAAGAATTTCGAATAGTAGTGTTTGGAATAGATCATTTTTTCAAGTCGGTTTTCTCCTTTTCTCTTCATCATCTGCTTTCAGCAATTCCCTTTTTTGCGTATGCGATGGTAAGTGTTGACGCTGAGCGTCCAAAACTTGTGCTAATAACTAGGAAAAATACGTTATAAGCGTAATTAATCAACTGTATGATAAATTTGTCTACATTTGTACTTTATTGAAATTCTAATATTACTATTAACGCAAAAACAATTATTTCATGATTAGTTTGTATTGCGAAATATCGAAATGCGTTTAATTCTTTCTTAGAAAAAATAATAGTATAGATGTATTTAAATAAATATTTACCCTTCCAAAAAATATATTTTGTATTCTTCATAGTGTCTTCGAATAACAACAGTAAGAAAAAGAATCGAGGATTAAAAATTCGATAGTAAGCCTTTGCCTTTGATATTTGCATTATAATACTTTTAATGTAAATTTATAAAACCATAAACAAATGAAATATAACTTATATTATTTTTTCATATTAAAATGTGTTACAAAATATGTTTCATAACTAAATGTGAACTAATATTGTTAATAGATAAAATACTTTATAAGTGCTACGTATGCACAAAAATTTAACAATTATAGCTTGACTTTAAGTCAAAAATATTTCTAATACGAATATAAAATTATTATGATCAGTTATTGTGTTCTATGTAAAAGTAACATTTATAGTTCTTCATTTTTAATAAATTCACACAGAAAATTATTTAAAATTGTTTTTTATAATAAAAAATTAAGATTTTCCAGGTTTCGATTGTATTTAATGCGAACATAATAAGTAGAATTCATAGAAAATTGATTTATTTTTGGCTTTATATTGAAATTATCAACATAAGAAAAATCACAAATAAATCGTGTCAAACGAAGAAAATATGATACATATCACCATTATAAGAAAAAACAGCCACAATTTATATGCTCTTAATGATATCAAAAATTTTTCTTACAATAATTTCATTGATATCCGTTTCTATATGCACCTAAATATGAAAAAGATAAGATAAAAAGATTATCAGGGAAAGAAGTGTATGAAATCCAGAAAAAATAAAAAAGATTCCATTCATAGCTTAAAAATTTTCAAGATAGATCAAAGACTTAAAAGACAGTGAGATCGGATATAATTATTTTTAGTAAAGTTGTTTTGAATACAAAAAATATAAAAACTTTTCTAGGTAACGTCAGTAGCTATCAACTGGCTATTTGTGTTTCATCATTCCTCAATCTTGATAAATAACATTTCGCACATTTTTTTTCTTCTTTCTGTTTTTTTTTCTTTTATAAATGAACGTTTTGTTACAAAAAAAAATTGATGTGTCTTTCTCATATTGTTTTTTGCTGTATATATGCTTGCATATATCTACCAATTATTCGAAAAAATATTATTTTAATCTTTTTATCTTGTATTTTTTTCAAAATTAATTAATATTCAATCTTTGGTTAGATTTTTTCTTTTCTTTTAAAGCATCAAAATATTCCATATCTGCAATATTTTGATGATTTTAAAACAAAAAATTCACCTTTTATGATATAAACAAAAAACATTAGAATATTTTTACAAAAAAAGTTAATAATATTTCTAATGTACTTCTAATATAAAAATAAAGTAAACATGAAAAAAATGGAGGATATCTAAATACATTATTTAACGTAAATTTGCGATTAAATACATATTTAAACAAAATAAATACATTTTAAAATATACAATATGTATAGTTTTTTTTTATAGATTATTACAATTTTACTTTTTTAATACCTTAAAGTGTCTAATATAAAATACTGTGCATAGAAAATCTCGATTCTATATGTATTTTTTAAACTTTTTAGATATATATTCAATCTGTAATAATGTAATTTATGAATTCGATATTTTGTATCATCACTGTTGAAAATTGTAAGTTTTAAAAAACTATTGTTTAATCTGGTTGTGTTTTTTGCATAATTTTTTAAATAAATAGATATTTCTCATAGTTTCAGCTTTAAATCAGCTGCTGCAATCTTTTAGCAGCAATATTTGATCGTAAAAATTAAATAAAAATTGATCAAGTTTGATTTTGAATTTCAATCGATAATATCAGAATGATGAAATTGTACAGAGAAAAGTTTTTGAAATATAAAAACTTTAATTTATGAGCAAAATAAAATTGATTCCGTAAAAAAGTATAATTTAATCACTACCTATATTAGGATGTATAATCATTGATATTACGACAAAATATAATGTTAGAAGAGTTTTGAAATTATATATTTCATAGTCATGTATCGCAAAGAAAAAACAAAAGTACTTTACCAACAATACATCTTGTACCAATAAATATTACGGTATTTATAAATTTATCAAAAAAAAAAAGATTACGCATCTAAAAAATAAATCTTTTTACATGTTTTTAAAAAAATTAATTTTTATAAAATCATAATAGAACAAGGACAGAGAAAAAAGACATATTCGGTTCGTAATTATTCTAAAACATGTTTTTTTAGAAAATTTTTTTATTCAATCTATCTACCGTAAGCAAAGTAAATAAAAAAAGCAAACATTTTATTTCATCGTGATTTTTTAGATTTTGTATCTCTTTTAATCTATTGAATTTTTCATAAAAAAGATATGAAAAATAATTGAAAGAAGAGATATAATAGATTTAGTAATTGTTCAAATAAAATGAACATTGTCTTAACTAATAGAAATTTTGATGTCAAGACTTTAAATAATAAAAACTTCTAAAAAAAAGAATTTAATTATTAAAATAATTCTATTTACAAATTTGACACACTATTGCAGAGATATGTGAAAGTTATTTCATGTAAAACAGGTTTCTTACATTTCATTTACCATGTTTTTAGTAAAAAAATATTCTAAAAAATTTGTAAGATTTTTTGGAATATTTTTTTTAACGTCTCAGATCTTCTTTTAAATCAAAAATTATGTAGAATTGTATGAAATTAAAAAAATCAAATGAATTAGAAATCGTAAACACTGAAAATTAACAGTCAACTGATTTTATGAAAAATAAATATCTAAGATTTAAATCATTTGTCTTATTTATGTAACTATTTTCTATATTTTCGATGTCACACAATTTTAGAGACATTTGCTTGAAAAAAAGTCTAGAATTTTTTGATATTTATAGAAAAAAATATTTCTAAATAAATCACATTTCAAAAGCCTAGCACTAAAAACAAGGTATCTTCTAACTCTTCTATGAACCTTCATAGGTTTTTGATTTGTCATAAAGTTATATACATTAAATATGAAAAAACTAAATCTTATTAAAATAAATAAAAAATTTTTGTCTATTTTTAAACGAATAAAAATTTGGAAAAAATCATTTTATATTTTGTTAATACAAAATATGTGCTTTGAATATTATATCGAAATATCCGTACAATCGTATTTAAAATATATATATATATATAACAGTAAAATATGTAGTTGTTTGCTATTTTAAATGAGGCTTAATATGATTTTTAATACAAATTTTTTTAATTTCTACATTTTTAATATTTGTAATTTATATTAGTATTTTATCCGCTTTAAAATAGCCATAACATAAATTCATCATAATGTTGACTATTTTATTCTAAGTAAACATTGTAAAAGGTTTGTGAAGTAATCACAAGGTCACTTTCTGTCGTTAGTTTTTATATATTTCACAAAATTTAATTGAAAAAAAGAAAATCTAGAAAATCAAAAATGATCTAAACTCATTTGCTCTATTATCGTTATCATTTGCCTTTTATAAAACATAAATTTCCAAT
Organism: Edhazardia aedis USNM 41457; assembly: GCA_000230595.3. NCBI lineage: Eukaryota > Fungi > Microsporidia > Culicosporidae > Edhazardia > Edhazardia aedis. The sequence continues at coordinate 303,019 of AFBI03000044.1, forward strand.
GGTTTCTAGACTAATATTTGCTCGTTTTTTTTTATATTTTTAATGGTCTGGGTTTTTTTCTAGCATTTAAATTATCAACAACGAAGAAGCTCTTGCATAAAGGACATTTAAAGTATTTTTCTTTATATTCAAACACAAAAGAAAATTGTAATAAACATTATAAAGACTATTTAAATGACTATAAGAAGAATATAAAAAAAAATATATCTTATATGCCGAATAATATAAATCTTTGGATTGATATACTATTAGAATTTTTTTAGGACAGCAATATGATAATTTTGGTTTAAAAATATTGCTTCTCTTAAAGACAATAAGACAACCTTATGGGTTTAATAATGTAATTTAAGAAAATTTTGCAATATTTTAGTTTTTTTCAAATGTTTTAGTGTTTCAATATTATTAAAGTTGGAATATACAATAATCATCCTTTATAGATTTTTATATCTTTTCCAAATGCATAAGTAATTAAAAATTCTTTAACAACTTTTTAAAATAAATTTTCCTTCCATAATATTATATTAATATAGCAAATATTATTTTTTAAATCGAAAGATAAGCTTTTCGGGTTTTTTTGAATATCCATTTATAAAATTAAAACAAAATTGACAACTATTTTATATACAAATGCAAACTATAGCTATTTTAATCAATTTACAATTTTTGTAATGATTTTTTTCCTGTAGATTGCTACAATATATTTGGGATCAGTCGGATGTATGGGGCCTACCACGAGGAAGGCCTGACTTTCAGTTTTGAGAACTATTAAAAGAAATTATTATTTACTTGATGAAACTTTATTTAACAAAGCTTTTTTAATTTTTTGATAATAAAAAAGAACTTATCACTTTTTGATCAAAAATTTTCAATTTTTAAAACTTTACAAATTCTGCCCATCATGATAGTTTGCACCAATAAAGATCATTGTTGATCAAATCAATAATTAAATATAGAAAACACCGATTACTTCTAAAAATGATAAAAATATAAACATTGACATTTGCTAAAGATAAGAAAAAAAACACACCAACATATATACATATACATATATATATATATATATATCAGTGTGTGCTTGCATTTCTCAATGAGAAACAATATATCCAAGTGGCACTTCAACACAATAAAGTTATACGCAAATATATTTGTTTATGTCCTAAAAAAATATATGAAAACAAATTTACATTTTTAGATATTCTTTTTTAAACAAAATTTTCTGTTTTGTGATCCATACAAAATTTTGCAATGTATTCTAGTTTTATAAATACCGTTAAAATAAGTTCAAATATACTGTAATAAAGAGTTAAATATTTTTAATTGAAATTTTTTCTAAAAACAATTCTGCTGTTAGAAATTTCATCTATTCATATTAACTGAAAACAAGCTGTTTTATAAAAATATCATAAACGGTCGTAAGGATTTTTAAAATCACATATCGCCAAAACTAAATTTTCTTGATGTGAAATCTAATATTTTTAAAATTGCAATCTGCATTCTAGATTCCTAAAAAAATAGTTATCGGGTATCTCAAACAATTTTTTTATGCTGGAAATCAGCATTTTAATTAATATTTAATCGTCATTAATAACAGTTAAATAAAAAATGTATTAGATCACTAAGTTATTATTACAGATAATACACAATTAAAGGTGTTTACAGGTCGTTTTTGCAAATATTTTCTCCATTCATTGTATTTTTATAATTATAGGAGAACGATCTTTTTTAAAATATACATTGTTTATCAAAAGACTTTACAATATTATATAATAAATTCAACAAAAAACTAATTTCAAAATGCGTTATTGTTGATCAAATGTTTGTTTTTTTATTATAAATATATTTTTGATAAAAAATTATTTCATCGCCGCAATCGGCTATCCATTTGTTTTAATATTTAATTTTAAATATTTTAAACTATTTGAACATCTAAAAAATATTAAGCATAACCTTTTCCGCTTCTATGGTATATAGAAAATATAAAATAAGAACAATAATATGTCTAAAAATAACAATTTAAGCATTTCTTTAATTCGAAAAAAATTATTAAAATTTTAAATTTCTAAAATATTTTATTGGTAGACGCATACAAACTATACTGTACGATTTTTGTTAGCAAGCTTTTATTTTTCAAAAAATGAATAAAATATATTTTCAAGTTTTTGTAATTTCAAAATACACAATTTTTTTCAAGTAATCCAAAAGAATGTAGCACTGCAAAGCTTGTTGTATAATCTGAAATATTATCTAAATTTGTAAATTTTGCAAATATTTCAAGAAAAACTTAGAAAACAGAAATTCTTCACAAATTAAAAAAATATAAAGTCTAAACTTTCGTAAAATTTTGCGATTTTCAAAAATAAAAACATTTCTAATATAATATTTGTAAAACGCTCCATAGTCCATACTTCGGTTAAGAAATGTATTAATGTGAGAAATTGAAAAAATATGGTATAAGGGTATTGTCGTGCCCTCACTTTTATTGAAGATCGTTATCATTCGATTTTTATTCTTGTTTTTTCTATATCTGTGCATTTTTATTCGTACATACTTATATATTTTAAACTTGTTCTCGACAAGCATTGTTTGTGTGTGGAACTTCAAATGATGTGACTTTTGATATGCAATCTGGATCAATATTTCCATTCCACATATCACAATATTGCTAGTCTAGTAAAAATCAAGATAACATTAAATCTTAAAATATAAGCTAATCTTATTGTATACTTTCAGATTGGTAAAAATTATTAAATGTAGCATTAAAGGTATATATCCTTAAAAAATAACATTTATAAATGAATTTTAAATAACAAAGGTATTTTTTTACAAACAACATTGTATCTATTCTTAATTATTTAATTATTCATTTGTGAGACTTTTTTTAGAGGGATTTTAGTTCTGTCGAAGATTTTGGAAAAAAATGTTAAAGTTAAAAATCTATCTTATATTTGACATTTGGAATATAAAGTTTTATGTAGAAATCTCTAGTAAGAAACGATAACTGAATATTAGGGTTTTTACTACTATATTAAAAAAACACTGATAAATCTTGGTTTATTTTTATTTAAGATAAATATATGCAATTTTTTATTATTTTAACATGCTAATAATGTTAAATCTATAGCTTTAAATCATATAACAGTTTTGGTCTTATAATAATCTATTTTGGTTTGAATTCAGAAAAATAGTGTTGTGGATTTTTTCCATAATTATGTAATGTTATTTGAAAATTCGATCTACAATTGTTCAAATTTAATTTTTCCTCTAAATTGCATTAATTTTTTTTATAGCAAGATTAAAAATATTAAAAATATTATCAAATTATATTTACGCTGAATTAACATATATTTTTACTAAAATTTTATTACTTTAGTCATTTTGTAAAAATTAATTGACTGCTTCAAAAAAATATTTTTATTTCAATTTTATTAGTGTAAAAATAGCCATTTAATAAAAATTTTAATATATAAACAGAAGAACCAAAATTTTCGTGTTTCTATTTCATTATTTTAAAGATAGCTTGCGCATTGCACCATATTTTTATTCTATATTTGGATTATATAATATCGGTTTGCTTTCTATTAGATATATATTATGCTATTATTAGGATTTTTGATTAAATAATAAGTCATTAGTTTAACATTTATCATAATGATAATTTGTATTCCGAAATTTATCCACAAGATTAAAAAATAGTTTTAAAACCACGAATATTTATTTCCATGTTGGCAATGAGTTAACAGCGTTACCTGTAAGATAACCATCAATTATAGAAAAATAATGGCGCATCTCTTAGAGAAAATATTAAAAATTTAAGGTGATAATGTGTATAAATTGTTATAATAAGATATAAAAAAACTGCAATTCAAAACATTTTAATGCTATGATTTAAGAAAAACTCTTTTTAGGCAAAAAATAATATTACTAACTTGATCAAATGTGTAATTGACTTTAAAAAAAGTATATTCAAAAAATATATAAAATACTATTTAAGTTGTGATTAGAATTATAAAAATGATTTCGTTACATAAAAAAAATTATGGTTTTCATGTTCGTGAATATACTTAAATAAGGAAAAACAACAAAGACGAAAATTTTTTTTTGAAAAAATTTTCCGTATATTAAAAAATGCTTTCAAAGCCAATTTTTTTAAATTAAAATTATTGATAAATTATATGAATGTTTTGTTCAATATATAAATTTAGTCGTTTTACTGGGCTTGAAATCAGTGATAAATTTTGTAAAGTATTTTTTGCATAAAACTATCATATAACACAGTTTTCTAATTTAGTTGATGTTTTACACACATGTATTCTTATCCGCTTTCTTTTTTATATTACAGTTATCTTTTTTATTGGTGATATTATTGTTTTCAAAAGTATTTCGTGTGGACTATTAATAATTTAGTTGTTTTTATTTGATTATTAAGTAAAATCATACATATTGTGATAAAAAAGAATGTTATTTCTTCCCAATTATTGAAATTGCTTTTCACGATGATTTCATATAATATTTTAGATCATAAATCATCTACAATCAATAATAAGAAAAAAATTCTGTGTACAAATATAAAACTAAACAGTTGAATGTAAATTTTTTGATATAAAAACTAATATCGAAATTAACATATCAATTCACAAAAATTTTAAAAAATCTATTTGATAATCATTTATATCGCGCTGTGTATTTTTCAATTTTACTCATCAATGCAACCTAAATAGAAAAATATTATTAAATACATATTTGACCAAATTCAATGCTTTTTTTATTTTATAAAAATTATCAATATAAAAATGTTTGAATATGCTATAAAATTCATTTTTAAGAAGTCAATTCAAATAAATTTTGTACATTTTTAAGCGAAAATCAATAGTTTTTATTATATCAGTCTAGTGAAATAATAAAAAACAACAATTAAATTCAAATTTTATTTTTTGATTCATTTTGGACTATTTTTAACCTAAAACTGTTTTTATAAATTATTGCGATATGTTTTTTTGTAACAGTAAAGTTCATTTTATTGTCGAATATATAAAAAAATGATAGTGGGTTAATAATATATTTTTTATGTAATTGTTTGTTACTGAGTATGTCTAATTTAGAAATATCTGAGCATAGGTTCTTAGGTTATACCTCTGATAGTACACAAAAGTCTTATTTGTTGTTTATATGAATTTATATTATTTATTCTTTTATGAAAAGAAATTGTAAAATCCTTAATCGTTGTCTATTAATAAAAAATTTACGTTTAAATATAAATATAGAAGAAGATCATATTATAATTGATATAAAAACACAATTTAAACATTATAAAATTGTTTTATAGTGACAAAAGACATAGTAATTCTGCTTTTTGTATTATTCGCAAAAAAGCTAATAAATTTTTAACATTGAAAAAAATATTGTATTATATTTAGAGTAAATGGTAACATTTAATTTTTCTTTTTTTCGACATAAAATAAAATATTGCACTTTTTATGTTTTATAGTGCAGTTCAACTTTATTTGTATAGTTTTGAAAAAATGCGACAAAATATCATATTACACTATTTTTACTTCATTAAAACATTTTCTTATTTATCAAGATTAAAATTAATATAAAATAGAATTAGTTAAAGTAAAAAAAGCGTAAATGATATCAAAATCTTTGTGGAACCACTTAGTTATTTATTAAAGCTCAAATTCAAATTTTTTTATTGAAATCCGATACTTAGGATTTTCAATGTTATACCACTTCTTGATCGATTTATGCTAGAAACTGTATTTTCTAGCTTATAAATATATAAAATAATATATGAATGCATAGGTACTTCAGAAAAGATTGCAATAAAAATCTTTTAAGAATTCAAAAAATCTATGAATAAATAAATACGAAAAATTTTAAAATTATATACACTAGGTAATATTCTTTAAATTTTGTAAAACTTTTTAATCATTGTATGATACAATTAATATTGAATAACTACATATTTAAATGAATTTTAAAAAATCTTTTCCACCTTTTTAATATAACAAGATGATTTAAAGTATATTTGATCACATAGAATATGAAATATGATTAAGTTTAGTTTTGATAATAATAGAAAAAATATTTTTTTTGATTTTAGAATTATAATTTAAATTGGATTTATTTGATCAAGTTTGTTTGTTTTTTGGTATGATATTTAAAATTGCATTAATTATAAAAATATCTGTTCGAATTTATTGCATTTTATCAATATTTCTATCACATGATATGATAGTTGAAGTTTAATTTTTGTATATAATCATTTTATCTAAAAATCCAACAAAAAATATTGGAATGCAAAAAATAAGTAAAAAAGTACTTAATATATAAATACTATATTTTAAATTAGATAGCGTTCGTCAAAAGTGAGTATATGGAATCAGAGCAAGTAAAAATTCTGATTTATGTACACCGAATCCACGTAAAATAGGTTATTTACATAAATTTTATATGTACATTTGATCTAACAGTTTACATCCTTAAAAACAGTGTTGATCATTTAAAATCTGTATAGTATTTTTTTGGCATGACTTACTTTACATAATCATGTTTATACCTTTAGCAGCTATTCAGCTAGTATCCAATAAAAATTAGTTAATTTTTTAAAAATATTATTTTCTTTTGAATTTAAATTTGTACTTATTTTACTAATTATAATACAATAAAAATATTTTCTTTTTTTGAAATCATAAAAATTTCGAATTAAAAATTATAATTTTTTTATTTTTTTTAGAAAACAGAAAAATAAAGGTTTTTAGAACGTTGTATAATGCAGTAATTTTACTAATTTAAAAATATTGCATGTTATACAACAACCATTTTCTTTCTTTTAATAAATGCTATAAAAATTTTACGCAATTAAATTTATTAATATGTCTATTTTGAACTTTGTTTTATAGAATAAAGTTTTTTGTGCAATAGTTTAAATGACAAGCACATGTTTTTTTATGTTTTTTGAGTGATCTTTTGATATGCTGAACGCTAACATAAATAAAAACTTTGGCTGTAAAAATTAAAATGTAATTTACAAACATTTTTTCCAGTTTACTCTAGTTTCGAATTGTAAATTAATTTTATTTTATATTTTACAGATCTAATTGAATTTTAACCGGATATTCTCACCACAACTATTGAAACATCTTTCCTATATGTAGAAATCATTATTAGTTATCATTGAGTAATTTATTGATTTCATTTCGATAGTTTCAATCGAAATTTTTCTTTTTAAATTGTCTTTTTTCCATTCTATATTCTCTTTTTTAATTCTTAGCACCGATTTATATATTTGTTTGATATATTAGCAATTTATCAAATTTCAATAATATACTAAAAACTAAAATATTATTTATCATTTTATTTTGTTAAATAAAAATAATTAAAATTTCGAACCATAATAATTTTTGAAGCATAAATAAACCTTAATATAAAATATTCAAATCAGAAATATGGCATTAAACTTTTCGAACATTACATATAATTTGTCATCGTTTTTGCAGTGTTTATAGTTGATCAACTTGTGTCGTTCTATTTTTTTATCATTGTGATTAACATCAGGAATTTTAGGATGTATAAGAGAAAGAAAATATTGAATTAAAATTTTTTCTTTAAGGAAGAAAAATAAAAAAAATAAACTCTGAAATATTCGCCAAATCGTTATCTCCGAAATTTCACAAGCCATGCCTGTTCTAGAAATTTTTCTCTTATTAATTTTTTCCCATCGACATCTTGATTAATCACTTTGAATTTATTTCCGTGTACTTTTAAATTCCTTATTTGAAATATTTTACACAATAACCTATTTTTTATTTTTGAAAATATTTCAAAAACACTTGGTCATATGCTTTATGTTTATAAATGTTTTTTACAATTGTTGTGATTAGTTTTATTTCAAAATTTTATAATTTAAATACCAAAAATTTCTGTAATAATGATAAAATAAAACAAGGTTCTTTAATATATGCACATCAAAAAGTTCTTCCAAATAAAAAAAATCGAATTTAAATTTTTAAGATTTAATTTCGTTATTTTTCTTTACATATTCTTTTTTAAATGAAAATATTGAGACAATGATCAAGTCTTTATAAAAATGAATTACCATCTGAATGATATGCAATACTGTTTTGGGGTATAAAGCGGTGAGAATTTCGCAACCTTTTTGATTCTATAGATAATCAATATTCTGATTGAAGTATAAGAACTTATTATGATTTTCCAAATATACCGATATATTTTTTTAACACATCCATATTGAAACAGAAATAAACTCAAATATAATTGAAATTTACAGAATCGTGAGCTTTGGTGTACAAATGTAAATAGGTGGAATTTATATTTTAAGTGTTTGTTTTTGAAAATTCTCAGACACAAATGGGTCAAAAATGTTGTGATATTTTTGCGATGTTTTAGGTTGTTCCTAGTCTTTCTGTCTGTGTGAGATACAAATTTCATATGGTTTAAATATTTGGCAATAATAGGTTTTTTTATGCATCTTTTTAATTTTTTCGTAAGTTTATTATATCAATTGTTAATGTTTAATATATGTTTTAATGCCAGAATGACTATTTTTTGTGTGAAAATAGTGAATTTTCTTTGTGATATTGAAATAAATGGTATTATCGTCGTTTTCGTATGATCATGTTATTGAAATTTCTTTCAAAGAAAAACGTCTTGAGATTGTATTTGCTGAGCTATTATAAATTCCTCTTATACACTTAAACTCGATTTAAATATCGAATTTATTGCATAGCTAGAAATATTTATGGACTCGTGAATCACAACAATCAACGTCAAAAATATTATTTTTATTTTCAAAAAAATTCGATTCTTACGTTTAAATATTTTTTAGCAAAATAATTTGAATACAGCAGACAATATAAATCTAATTTAAGTCTGTAAATGCTATATTTACGCTTTTATCAGTTTAATTTATTACTGAACAATTATATGATTATTTTTTCTTGTTTAATTATGCTACAAACGCAAACGTTTAAAACATCTACATTCACATATACTTTTTTTTTCTGTGAGATTGTGACATTATGAAAACACCTTGTTTTCCCTCTTAAATCGAGTAAATATGTTTTTTTCCTTTGTCTTTAAAAATAAAAGCATTGTAAGGTTTATGAAGTTTATTTTTTAAACATGAAAGTTTCGCAAAAAGGTTAAAAAAAGTCTTTATTGGTTTACAAGAGTTTGTAAAATGTAAAATTTATATTGGGTATATGTGTTTTTCCATTCGTAAAAATTTTTAATCAAGTAAAATCCGCTTTAATTATTTCCTATTCATTACAATGCCGGTATAGTACACTTTTTGCACCAAAACTACTTTAAAATAAGTTAATTGATATATGTGCACAATTAAGCGTCTTGCCTATGTTTTTTGCATACACACACACACACACAAATGTTTTCTATTAGTTTAAAGGTAAAAAAAAATTCGAGTACAGGCACACTTTATAAAATCTTAACAAAATACTCTTCATTATTGTGTTAACGTTTTTATAAGCATTGTTTAGCTCAAATTCCATAAATTGAAACTAAAATATCTATATTTTTCTGCAAAAGTTAAAGTTTTTTTTCTGATTTTGCTATTTATAGCTGGTAGTATCCGTTTTGATCCGGTGTACTAAAATATCACATTTCGTTAAATTTTAAAATCAAATAAAAATGTGGGGAAAAGGTCTACATCGTCCTTAGTAATGCTTGATAATTACTATATAAATGATCAATATTCTATTATCCGTTCAATTTTTCTACTAAGAACAAAGTTTGGATTGATTTGATATGCTTTTTCATTTAAAATTCTAGTCTTAAAAACGTTTGAATTATATCTACAAACATCAGACAAAGCTTGGTGGGACATCAATATGTTCTTATCGAATATGTTTGTTGGTTGTCAATTTCTTTTATTAAATGGTTAACAATTAGCATAGTCAAATCTTAAATTATGCCTTTGACTTCTATTTCAATTTTTATATGCTTTAAATTTACAAGAATTCCGCGATCTTTTGATTTTTTTTATTTTAAACACATCCTCTTCAAATGATATTCTATAATTGTGCACTCGCATTGTAAATCGAGATAAACAATGTCACAAATAAGATTATTGTATGCTAATCAAATATTAATTATTGTTTTCTTTTGATTTCAAACCAACATTCAAAAATCAACCACCACAAGTACTTTAAAACCCTTAGATCGAATTGTAAAATAATTATATTATAAAATGTCTTAAATATGTCATTGCCTAATAAATACTTTTACAAAATCTTTTTATGTAATTTAAATGTCAGAATTAATTTATTTTAAAAAATTAAATAAAAATTTAAATACCAATATTAAATAGTTCTCCATTTAGTATAAAAAAAGAGTATTGCTATCTCAATGCTAACGGTGACGATACAAAATACTATTTCCTTGAATCAATCCAACTGTCATATCTTGATCTCAAAGAATTTGCTTGGTTCTGTATATATATATATATGTATTTAATGCCTTTGTTTTGTATTAAAATAAAATTCTTAAAAACGTACTAATTATTGGCTTGTTATATTTTTATAGGTGTTGGATAATT
>AFBI03000044.1:325556-371802 GCA_000230595.3 Edhazardia aedis USNM 41457
CCTTCTCTCTCTCTTTTTTTTGTTCTTTATTCTACAACTTAAATATTTTTTTGTGATCTGTGTTATCTCTTGATAATCATGTTGCCTTGTAAGGTAATCACAATATTAGAAATTATATTGTTAAAAAATAATTCTCTTTTTTTATAATAAGCAATTTAAATAAATTATATTTTCTAAATATTATATTATTTCATCATAAACTATAAACAATAACACTTCAATAAATTTAATAATATTTATGTGGTATGCTATAACAAAGTAAAGGTTATTGATATTGACTTTAATCTACTTAATAAATATGTATTTAAGATTATTTCATAGATATGAATAAACGGTATAAAGATACGTTAAAAAAACAAAGAAATTTGTTAAGAAAGAGAAAGCTAAAAAATTTTTTTAATTAGAAACAGTTTGAGATTATTCAAGTAAGTGCAAAAAATAAGGTCATAAATATTTTAGATATTAGAAGTGACTTTTTAGTTTGATTACAGAGATTTTTTCAATTTGCAAAAAAAGAAATCTGCATATTTGATATGGAGAATGAATTGTTTTTATTTGTTCAGGTGTGTTGAAAAAAAAATCAAAAATCTTGAAATGATGCATCTAAAGGTGCAATTTTTATGATTTATGATCGTTAGATGAATTTAAAACGCAAAATTCGAGTTGTTTTGGATTTTCTTGAGAAAAAATCTCAGGACTATTCATTTTATATAGAAAATGAAAACAGCAGAGATTTTGTAATAGAAAACAACATAAAAAAATTTTAATAAAAGGAAAGCTTCGAATCCCTTGTAAATAAAATTTTTGTAAAGAAGACAAGTTTGTCACTTAGACAAGATCAATAAGAAATATTCGAGATAAATATTGTTTTAAAATATTATCGCGTGTTTGGAAAAAGAGTACTAAAAAAGAAACAACGTTAAATAGTCTTATCATACAGTCTTTAAGATAAATCTAGCGTAAAATTATGACTTCGAATCTATTTTCTTAAACTTAACGATTCTGTCAATTAAGATGTGTTCAACTTACCGAAAATCAGAGAAATAATTGCTTGCCTGTCAAACAAGTTTTTTTTTTGTATTATCGAATACAAGGGTGGTATTTTTTATGTTTTACCATCAAGCTAGAGGATAAGCCTAAAACAAAAACGTTCATTGGAAATCGCTTCGTGTAATTTTCATTGATGCCACAAAATTATGAAGTGAATTTGACGATTTTAGAATATGCAATGACTTCTATTTTCGTAGTCCAACTTGTTGATTTTGACAGATAAATTAAACATCAGTAGATGGAGGAGAAAACAAAATTTCTCGCTTGTGATCCTTGTTTCTGCTTCTTGTTCATTCTACTAAAAAAATAAGGTTTGTTAAAAAAGGATTTAGAGTGTTTTTTAGTTTGATTTCATTATTTATTATACTATTTTAGTTTAATTTGTTTTTTTGGTGAGTGTATTTTCTGAAAGAATTAAAATTAAAAAATTCTACTGACACACCAATTTGTTTTGTATCAGAATTTCAACAACCATGCTCAAAGATTAACTAATAGATAAAATTTTAATATATAGTAATGATATTTTTGTCTTGTCAAAACGGTAGAAAATCTATTTTGAAAACCTTTGTTGTGTAATAAGTGATTAGATTCATGTGTTTTGGAAGAAAAGATGGAAAACTAGTTACGCAAAGTGTAAAAATAATCTTTAATAGTAAGAAGCATTAGCTAGAACGATAATAAGGAACATATCAAATTAGGTATCTTGAACGAAAATATAGCAGAAAATTTTTTTAGAATGTTAAACTAAGACAGATCGTTCATATAAAATATGTTAAAGAAAATATCGTCATTATATAAACATATAGCAAAGATGTAAATATTTGGTGAATTAAAACAGAAGACATTCATTAAAAGAAAAAAAAGAAATGAAAAATCTTGTGTTATATATATCAGATCCTAAAGAGCATTTTACGTTCGATTATAATACATTGTGTATGAGATAAGTATAGTTCTATAACTGACTAAAGAGGTTGCTACATGAATATCAAGATCGTAATCACATACGAAAGAAACCATTTCATTACTAAAAGAAAAGTATTAGCAGCAATCTGGGCAAAGGGCATATTTTAATTTTATTTTTAAGCATTAATTGGACTAGTGACAGATCATAGACTGATAACAAATTTGAAAATTTTATCTCTTAAAGAATAAAAAAAGGTTGCAAGCATCGCAAACCGAGAGTTTCCATCCAATTTATTGAAAAAAGAAGAAAATGATAATTTCTGATGATCTTAGTAAATCAGCAGCTCTTTAGAGAATATGCATTAATACAGATGTAAGCAGGCGCATTATTAATATACATATTCTTGACGCTGAGCGGCCAAAACAACCAAAACTTATGCCAATAAGTAGTTAAAATACGCTATAAGCCCAATTTATTAACTGTATGATGTATTTGTCTACATTTGTACTTTATTGAATCTCAATATTATTATTAACGCAAAAACAACTATTTCATGATTAGTTTGTATTGCGAAATATCGAAATGCGTTTGATTCTTTCTTAGAAAAAATAATAGTATTAATGTATTTAAATAAATATTTACCCTTGCAAAAAAATATATTTTTAATTCTTCACAATGTTTTCAAACAAAAACACAAATTAAAACAATAACAAACACAAATCTAGGAATGTATTTAAGAAACGATAAATCGCTGTCAGTGAGATTAGGCTAAATAATATATTATTTATGCATTTAGTTTATAAGAATCAAGCGCATTTCAATTAAAAAACGCTGCAATTATGATGAAATGAATAAACCAAGTAATTTGGTGGAATTTATACGATATATATGGATAAAAACAATATTTTGGCTTTAGAAATTGATAGTTTAGTCAAAAAATTTGAGCGAAATATCAAAAGAAAAAAAATCTAATTATTATCAAATTTATAGACCATGTTTCAATCAACATATTTCTAAGATACATCTAAGTGATATCGACCAAAAACTTATCAATCTACCTTCGAAATTCTAATTATTGAACAACCATGTAAGCCAAAAATACAAATTCTATACTACCATCAGAGTAATAAGAGAATTAAATATGCCAATAGAAAAACAAGAGAATCCTTGATAAAAAATCGTGAAAATCATAAGCATATAGTCCATGAGAAATTGTAAATTATAATAATTCATTCTACAGAGGATTCGGTTTGGCGCCTTTTAAAGTACAGAAAGAAGGAAATGATGAAAAGGGATAAATGTAAACATAGAAAAAAATAAGAAATTGGATAAAAAAGTAATTACAATACTAAAAGAAAAAGAACTGTTTAATTAAACATATATAAATAGAAATTTTAATAATAAAAAACCATTTAAATTGAATGTGTGATTAGTTCGCAAGAATATCGTGATATTTATGTGTGAAAATAAACAAAAAACTCTCAAAGGCATGCTATACAAATAATGTGTTTAAAAGAGAAAAAAAATCAAGTGAAAAACAGCTAATGGTAATCGATGTTAATTTATTGATTGTTCTAATTAATATCATTTTTAATGTTTTTAACGTTCTTGATAATTCTAATGATTTTGATAATTGATCAAAATCGTGAATTTTTTTTAATCTAAAAAAAACAGTATAATTCTTGTAATATAAGTATACAGATTTTATCAATTATGTCTTCTTGCATTTGTTTGAATTATAATGGTAACAACTAGGATACTTCGAGAGTTGATCCTCGCACATATATTTATCAAATCTGTTATTATATACAACTAATATCTTTTAAAACAATTAAGATTTTTTTACCCATATTTGAATAGACTTTAGTTTTTTTCTGTTATTCTTGCAAATAAAAAAGCATGACAGATATATATAAATTAATTTAATTTTATACCTTTCGGCGTATTTCTGTTATTTAAAATAAAATATGCTTTCATTTTGCTGTAAGTGCATTTATTACTACAAGATAAAACAATATTTTAAACAATACTATATAACATATATAACAGAATGATTTTATATTGTTGCTAAACATACCTTGAATTAAAACATATCTGAGGTGTAAATTTCTTGTTCGAAGGCACAAAAATTCAACTAAAACACCTTTTACTGTTAAAATATTTTTTTAGATTTTAACAAAAAATGTGCAAATATATATTGTGAGAATTTATAATAAGAATGTAATGTCGTAGAAAAAAATTTATTTTCAAAATATAAATATTCGCAAAATAAAACAACTTCACAAAAAAATATATTCACATACTTTTTTATGCATAAAAAATCTGGATCAAATGTATACTGGGATTGGAATAAAAAACTTTTCGTTTAAATTCCCAGAACTAAGATTTCAAAAAAAGACATAAAAAGAATTAGTTTCGAAGTATCAAACCGGATATTTTATTGTACAATAAACATTAAAATGACATTTTTTTTGCCTCAATTTATCCTGTTGTTCTATTTTAAGTTATCTATATTATTTATTGGTAACTTTTAAAAATGATAAAACATGTTTTTTTGAACGCAAGTCATAATTAGGTAAAGGAACTAAGCGTTATATTCATTTTGGATTTTGAATTTTTTTCATCTGTAGTAGTTCGTGAATGTTAGAATTATGTATTATAGGTATTTTAGTGTTTAATTTAAGCATTTTAACACGTATTTTTTAAAATAATATGCTTAGAGATACTTATATAAATAATTTTTCCTATTTAAAACCCTAATAAATAAGGCAAAAAAACACGGAAAAAAAAACGCTAGCAATATTTATCAATTGAAAAATTGTATGTTGATATCAATTTGATGAAAAATATTACTAAATCAGACTAATTTTGCAAAAAGAATATTTTTTCCATTTATTTGTCCACACTCTCTTAATAATATGTTCTTTGGGATTTTTATTTTCATCCTATTTATAATTAGTGGAATTATATATAATAAACAGAAAATGTCACAATGGATGGAGAACTACAACATAAAAAACGTAAGTAAACCCAGCTGGAATAACCCTGGAAATAAGATTCATTTCTTATAATATAATAAATATAAACAATCATTGTTTCTTTTTTTTCTAAATTCAATTTATGCTCGTTTCTAAAAATAATTTATGGAACATAACATTCGCTTTTATATAATTTGTTAAAAACAAATTTCGAAGATGGAATCCGTTCGCAACATTAAATTTTATATTTCAAAATATGATAGAGCTGTTTTGTTAGCAACCGTAACATGATTACAATTTAGTTATCTATGTGTTTATGCGGTTATCAAATTTATTTTTGATATTTTTTGTAATATTCATGTTTATGGTAAAATAACTTCGTGTTTCGTTTTTGTAAGATTGTATTGGTTTTTAATAAATAATTTGTTAATTTGGTTTTCTTCAATTAAGACTCTTTAATTTTGCTTTTTTTATAATTTAACACTTCTCTTCTTTCAAGATTAGAATTTTGTATAAAAACTTTAGTGACAGATTAAAATGATATTTGAAAATTTATTTAATTTATTTATTTCAATATAAAAAAATTAGTTTTTATTATTATAATTCCGATTTCAATTCTGTAAAAAATATCATTTAATTATAATATGTTATAAATTGATATTATAATCACTTATTGTTTATTTTGAAATTAAATTTTTAATTGAATACACTTCTGACGTATGACACGATTAAATCAAAAGTAAATCAAAAAAAATATTTTTGTGAATAATTAAAAAATAAGTGTTTGAAGTTTTCATTTTCGAAACACACAAGAAAGTTAAAGTATTGAATAAGGTTGCTATATTTTTTATGTTTTTCCCTTCGGACATATTAATTAGGGTCGAGGAGACTGGGTAGAAAAGTGTATCAACTCATAAAAGAAAATTCGCTTTGGATCTAATAATATGTTATGAAATATGTGTCAAACTTCAATCAAACCTTCGTTTCTGAAAAATGCCGTAAATACCATCAACAGCTGGAGGAATAAGTCAAAACTATACTTTTTCTGTATATTTTCGATATCGAATCAATGATTTTATGTTCCTTATAATTTTAATTCTTTTTTTAATATAATTTGTTTCAATATCAAAGATAAAGCACAATATTTTTTTCTGTGTCAAAAGTTGTTAAATTCTCTTTATTAAAATAAAGGATGCCTTATGGGGTGTATTTACTGCTTTCAGGTGGTAAAAAGTTTCATTAACATAAGCATCAGTCTTGTATTTATCGTTTTGAAGCTGATCCTTCACGAAATCTGCAGCTATAATTTGTTTTTTTACTGCAAATTTTTTCTTATTTATCAATTCTGACCAAGTTCTATCACACCTTTGGGTCTGATAGATATGGAATAAGAATATAGATCTTGGTAATATTCTAGGATATTACCGCCTATTTCAGTCTCTACTATTGTTTAATATCGAATATATGAATTGTATGAGATAAAAAACATCTTTTTTGAAGGCATATTTATTTAAATTGTTTTTATATATAAGGAAAAAAAAGATTTTGTGCACTAAAGCGCACATCATTCCTCACTTCATTGGTTTTTTAATTTTTTGAAAATCAAAACAGATAAAAATATGAGATATATCTTATTTATTTATTTAATAACAACATTTTTAGTCCACTGTGTAAAGAAATATGATGAATATTATTGGGGATAAAAATGAGGTTCCTATTTGAGTATTGGCGGAATTATTTTTTTTAAAAAATAATAAGCAACTAATTACTAATATCTACATTTTTTAACAAACTTTCAAGTAAATGAAGAAATTTAAATTCGATTAGTCAAAATAACAAAATAAAATATTTTTCAAAAACCATGTATTTCAATTAAAATTTTATAAATTATCATTCTTATAAAAATTAACAACATGACATTCAAATTTAAAAGAATGGTTTACAGTAAAATGTGAACTTTTGAGTTTATCTATATTTAAAAATATATGCATTCATAAAAATTTCGAGTTTATATATTTCATTTATTAGTTTTTTTTAATAGAAAAAATTGCATTTTTTATAATAATAATTAAAAAGTTTTTAAGATAATTAACTTAGATATAGTAATCCTTAATATAAAATAGTGTTTATTTAAGAAAACAATTTTTTACATGCATGGTAATATTTTACAGCCTTTTTTTGAAAATTAAATGATTGTAATTTTATTTCCTTTCTCTTTTGTTTTAGCTCGAAAAAGATGTTTGAAGAGAATTTTTTTATTTTAAAGACTAAAACACCATTTTATCTATAATTTTACTTTTAAATAAATAAAATTGCCCTATGACTTTCAAATTCACATCTTCAGTTTATTATTTAAAATTACAATGATTTAATTGCAATCCTTAAAATTTAAGCAAGTATAAGTAAAAAAATGAATATTGCCAATCTTCTGATAATTAACAAATCTGGTGGGTTGATATTCACTATGAAAAATGACAAATCTTCCAACCAATACATGATAATATCTTCGTCGTTACATACAATATACGCTCACACACAGGAAATTAAAAATTTTCAAAATCAATATGATTTTGAGCCGTTAATAATATATGCACAAAACCACAAAATAACGTTTTATCGCACATTAACAGGATATTCTTTTATTTTTATTAGTGATAAAGATACAATTATATGGATCAAAATGTTTGAAGCAGTTTATAAAGTCTTTATTGATTATGTTTTAAAAAACCCTTTTTATTGTGATGAGATGCCTGTTAATAATGATAAATTTTATTTTAATCTTAAAAATACTCTGGATAAGATGAAATAATTTTGGTACTAAATCTAAATAAATTTGGGAATATTTCATTATTTACATCGCTAATTTTTCTAAAAAAAATTTTGAATTTTTTACATAAAATTAATTTTTTATAATATGCTATTATATGCCCGTTTTTTTTGTTTTTATTTTGCCCGAGATGAAAATTTTATATTTTTTGCAATATTAAATAATGTAAGATTGTATTAGGCCTGATTTATGTTTTTTGTAGATGGAATTAGTCGTAAGATAAATATTATAAATTTAATGTGAAACTTTAATAAATTATTTTTGAAAAATAAATAAATTTAGAAAATAGAAACAGATTGTTTTAAAAAATTTCTTCGTATCTTTTTTTTTCAGAAAAAATAAAATTCTAAGATTTTTTAAATAATATTCATTAAAAAAGAATTATAATCAATCATGTAAAATATTCATCAGTCTTTAGTTTTAGAAAAAGCAAATTTAATAAATAAGAATGATTTTTTTGCAAAAATGAAACATTGTGAGAAATTGGTGCGAAATTTTTTAAAAGCACAAATAAATTAGCATCTAGAAAAAGAGAGAAAGAAAAATTCGAAAAATATTGACATTGGGAAGTTTGAAAAAAAAATAAATGAAAGAATCATTACTGATAAATGCACTAAAAAACCATGAAATGGATATTGTTTTGTATGCAGATTTAAGCATGAAATTTACCGATCAAACATATTTAATTCACAAAGCTGCCTTGTATGGGCATATCGATCTTCTAACGTTTTTAATTCACAATCAGAAAACAAGTATTTTAAATTTAAAAGGTGGTAAATACGGCAGTACGCCTTTGTTCTTCTCAATATATAATCAACAGCATATAGTAACATATTACATTTGGAAAATTGCACAAGAGGAGAATTTGGATCTTTTACTTTATAATAACCTTGGACTATCGATTTTACATCTTTGCATCAAGCTTGATAATATTATTGGTTTTATTATTTTGATTTCAAATGGATGTAGTTTAGATTTGGTTGATAATAAAAACCGGAACGTTTATGAATATGCTATCAAATCTGGTAAATATAGATTCATTACTTTTATTAAAAGATATCTGGAAGAATCAGGTAAGAATATGAATAAAAAATGTGTTTTAAATAGAAATATTGTACATGATAAATTGTGTAAAATAGATTTTAAAACCACAAACAAATCAAGAAAGTTAAAAAAACAAAATAAACACATTTTCTTAAATGATAATTCTGAATTATTAGCAGAAAACAAAGAAAATACAACAAAACAAACAAAAAGTGCTAATAATAAATTTCCCACCGCATATCATAAAATTAATGTAACTAAAAATAAAACAAAAAATATTTATTTCGAGCATAGAAAAAAATCAGTAATCAAAAATTTTACCCCCTTGAAAATTATAGAAAAAATAGATACAGATAAAATTAATGTAGATATTTATAAGTTTTTTATTTTGGTGTTCAATCTTTTCGGCTTATATATAGCACCCATTTCACTTTATCTCTCCATACCATTGGCATTTATGAAGCAAAAAAAGTTGATTCGATCAAATTTTTACATATTAACAAATATGATATACACTTTATTCTATATAACTAAACTTTTAACTTCGAGTTCAAAAATTATAGTACCTGGGATTTTATCTATATTAAACATTGTGTTTTTAATGAAATTGAATATAACAAAACCAGTCAAAATAAAAAAGAATACATTAACAAACCTACAAAAAATTATCAAAACAGCAATCACATCAGAAAGCTGTTATACATCAAACATTGAAACATTATATAAAATACAAAGAATATGTTATATATGTTGGAATTTCAAGGATGAAACCACTATTCACTGTCATTTATGTCAAGGTTGCATTCAATATCATGATCATCACTGCAAATTTTTAAATGTTTGTGTTTACAAGAGAAATGAACTGTTTTTTGATCTCTATTTACTAACATTAGTTTCTCTTCTTTTTTATCTAAAAGGTTTAAATTTTAATAGACATGTGGCGTTTTTTTATTCATGTGTTACTTTATTCATAGTAGTTCAAGTTGTTAGCAGGATCGCGACGAATATTGATAAAATTTCCAAACTTAGAAGTGTAAAAGTAAAGAAAAATAGCTAATATGTAAATTTTTATAATCTTTAGACTCTTTTCAAAAAAGTTTATTGGTTTATAATCGAAAAGAATTTTAAATGTATTTTTTTGAATAATAAGCATAGTTAAGAAAAGACGGTTTATCATATTAGAGCTATAAATTAGATTGATTTCCGCTTATTACAATTAGAAATATATGGTATATAGATAATTTAACTTTTTAAAAACATATTTTGAAAATCATTATTCACAATTTGTATACTAAAAAAATTAATCACCCCTTTATAAGTTAAATATGTTCTTATAAGCCCCTAGTGCATTAGAAGTATAAAATTTTACCATTTTTATATATAAATAAATAAATTCTACTATTTTTCCGGTTACTTTTGTATTAAATATTTTAATATACATTCATAGTATGATTTACCGGAAGACCCAAAACACAATAATATCAGTTCTTACGTAAAAAGATTAATATTTTGTTGAATTTGGTCTTTTTAGTTCATGATATATCTATTTTCTTAATTTTTAAGGTAAACATAAATAAGGTTTTATTGTTTTGTAAATTTAGCATATAAAATGTTTGTTGTATCAAACCGTTATTAAATGATCAAATAATATCTATTCTTAATATTTTTTTTATTTTATATACTATTGTTTTAATGATTATAATTTATAAGCTTAAATTAACTAAGTTTTTTAATAGATTGCATTTAAGCTATATAAAACAATTTCGTTGTTGAACTAAATTATAACTTTTATTCACAAAGATTAGTTTTATTTGAAAATTAATTTCTAAAAAATTTTATGAGTAAGTTTTTTTATCGAGAATTCGGGTAAAATAGTTTTGTATAAAATATTAAAATCTATTTAATAAGTAGATCAATAAAAAAAATCGATAGAGATAATGACACGCTGGTTTTACAAAAAATTAAATTAAAATACCCTATTTCGGATATAATAAACAATTCAGATGGTTATTAATGACAAGTCATTGGTAGCAGTTTCGTGTAAGCTAATTGTTTATGAAAATTTCGGAAAGGAAAAAACTTGCTTATACAAACCATACATTTTTTATCAATTAAAGAAGAAGCAGGAAGTTCTCTAAATAAGAATATCTATAAAGACCAAACTACAACCAAAAAACATTATTATATTCGAAAAAAACATAAACTTAGATTTTTTTTATATATAAGCTTGATTTATTTTTCTCCATTTCATTATCCTCAAGGTTAAAGCGACAAAAGATTTGATAATAACGTACAAAAGTATTCTAAGAACTTGAATCATTAATTTACAAAAAATAAAAACATAATCTCGCATTTTTTACAACTTTGTGTGTTTTTTTTTCATGATGCGCAGTATTTTGTCTACATATACACTTTATTCGAGATATTGCATGCATTAATATTATTTATGTATTAAAATAGTTTTTACAAAAATGTGCAATAAATTTTGCAAATACTTGCAAAAAATAAATAATATACAATGAAAAACTTCGTTTTATGCGTTTTTTTCTGATGCATAATTTGTATCATTGTCATTATTCTTTATTTTTTTTTCTTTAAAATATTATATTACAAACTTCTAAATTTTTATAGATAAGAAAAACTAAGGAATCGATAATTTTTATGTAAATTTTTTCATAAAAACAAATATTTTTATTCTAATTTATATTTTCTGCTGATTTTCAGTCGTAGTGAGACTCACCATTAATCAATCTGTTTTATGCTGCTCCAAAAAATTTCGAGTTAATTATTTAAATTTTATCTTAAGAAGGCTCATATATGTGTTTTATTTATTCTATTAAATAAATTTTAAACAATCATATCAATATCTGATTCACCAGCTATTTTATCTTTTTTCAAATAAAATTTATAAATGAAAATTTTATTTAATAAACTATTAAAATGTTTCAAAATCGACACTCTCCACGGATGATCCAGTCAATTTTATATATTTTGATCTTAATCATTCATTAATATATTTCAAAATTTGCTTTCAGTTTTGGCGAGAAACATTTAAAAAATATGACAATAGTTTTTATATATTTGAAGTTTGTAATCGAAAAAGAAAAAAACCAATATAAATTTACATCATTAAACGATAGCATAAAAAATTTCAAATACTCTTAATGGTTCGCTATACATTTAAAATAAAGTTGGAGAAAAAAAATTCAGCTGAAAAAACTGGATCTAGATTATTTATATTCTCTTTGTCAAAAAAAGCAAAAAAAAAGATAACAGCCATTATTATTTACACCTTGGCATATTGTATATTGTGGTCAAAACTATGATGTGCGATTAGTTCATCAGAAAGATTTACGTTCCAAAAATTGATATTTCTTAAATTTATATAATTTAAAGTTAACCAAACAAGATGTTGAATTCATATCTAATTTTAATATTTAGCTAAATGTTCGAAAAAATTAAAAAAAACGCTAAATTAATAAAGAATTTGTTTTTGTATTGGTTCAAATCTGTATTAGTGTAAATCGTACAAATTTTTTTTCGTTTCTTTGCATGCAGCACAAGACAATTACTTTTTTTTGATATTCTAGGAGCTTTTATTGTGTTTCTACCTCAAAGGCTAGTGATGTAGGAAATATGACTTTATATTAGCATAGACTGGTTGTAATTCGTTTTTTTCCCAAAAAATATCTATTTTCATTGGTCTCTTATTTTTTTTATCAAAAAAAGATAAAAAATTTAAAATTAAAACTTTTATACCAAAAGAATTATAAAAAAGAGCGATGTAAAAGTTAAAGTACCTATTGGAAAAGAATATCGTAAAATAACTTTTAAAATATATTATTGATAAGATTATTTTGATCTAAATATAAAATTATTTGTGTCAATATAAATATATAATTGTGATTTTTCAATACTTGTAAAAAATTCTTAACTATATAAAAATCTTTATAATATTTTGCATAAAGAGAGTCTTAACAAAATGGCTCCCTATTGTTTGTTACATTATTATCTTTATTTTTTCCTTATTGTTTATTCTTTATTAGCGCTTTCCTAGGCTTGAAACAATCTTTCACTATGGGGTATATTTTATAATTATAATAATAAGAATTGGATGATCGGAGAAAATGTGTTTTAAAAAGAATGTATCCACAGTAGCGACTTCTTCTTTTTTGCAATATTCTCTATGCTTTTATCGCAATCTTCAATATACTTTACAACCTTTATTAAAAAAAATCGTTTTTATCTTTTAAAGTGCAATATTTATCGTTATCTATGTATGTTGCAAAAAGTATGCGGTCAAAATTTATAAGTGTAAATTTAAAACACTTTAATTGTATTAATAGTATCTAAATATTGTAAAAACTTATATGCCGAAAAAAATGTTTAAATATAATAAAATTCATTTTTAAAATTCAAATTTGTAATTATTTAAGTTTTTAATCGTTTTCCTAAAAGCACCTAAAAATAATTCTAGCAGCTTTAAAACCATCTGTGGTATTCCGAAGGTTAATTTAATGCATGAAGATAAAGATTTAATGTTATATTGTTTTATTATTAATATTGACAATGATCTATTCCGGTTTTATTTATCGACGGAAAAATAGCATCTTTGTTCACCGTGACTATTTTTGATTTCCATATTTCTACGGTTTTGGGCCTAATTATAGATTTTGTGGAATCTTTCACGATGATTGTGGATTAGTTTTTTAGACGTTTCCCTTCATTCCTAAAACTATCAGATAATTTGGCTAATCAGTTCCAGAGAAGCATGCTGTAGTATACAGCATACTTTTTGACCAATAAACAATTAGTTTTTTTATGAAATAAAAATAAAAACACTAGAATGCTAAGTGTACTAAAATTTAGTATGAAACCAATGATGCAAAACATAATGTATGAATTTCTCTGGCGCAACTAAACAAATCATGTCTTAAAACTATAAAGATTATAATATTATACCTTATAACCATTAAATAACATAAAATTTCTAAAGTTGAATGATAAGCGTTCAAATTCACACACTCTTAAATCAGACTGCATAAATATAATATTGATTATTGACAGTTCATTTATAAAATTTACCGATATAGCTAATGATAATTAAAACATAAACAAAAACTATAAAAATTATCCATCTTAATAGATGATTTATAGCATAACTAGTTTTCCTCGCATAAAAATGTAAAACTAGATAGAATATATAACAAAAAAAACTTTTTTTCATTGTAAATAGATGAAGTTTAAAGTTAAATTGTTTTTCATTAAACTAAAAATTGATAAATACACACATAATTAGAATAGTACATTTATACGATGATATTAATAAAAATCTCGCATTGATTGTCACTAATAAACACTTTCTAGAAAATTATTAATTTGTTAGAAATTTACATGTTTGAAAGTTCAAACACAACAAAAAATTAAATTATTACGTATAATCGTGATTATAAAAAAACGTAAAAATTTATTCTACTCAATTATTGTCAGTATGGATTAATTGGAATATGACAATTGTTAACTTATTCTTTTTATTGAATATGTAAAATTCTATTAGTTCACTTCCGTAATAGTACTTTTAATCGTTTTGCAAAGAATTTTGACACAAAGTAAATTTATTGGACTTTTATTACTCAGAACATCTAATTGATGAATTGATGAAAAATTTAAAATTTAAAATGCTAAATGATTAGTGTAGTAGAATTACTGCCTATAAAAATGGAATGTATCAAATAAAAATATTTCAAAAAAACTCTTGTTTTTTCTTGATTTTCAAAACGACAGGATAGCACATCCAACAATTATAAAGATTATACTATGTTGAAAAGGTTTTTACAAAAAATTACATGTTTTTTTAATTTCTATCGTATTATTTTCGATTTTTTATGCATTTGTTTTTCGTAAACTAAAAAATATCAATCGATGCAAAATAAAATTATAAATCAATGTGTGAAGAGTATCAAAAATTATCTGAGATATAATAAAATACAATATTTTACTTTTTAAAATCATTCTGCAACAAAATAAGCATAAAAAAAGCTTGAAATCTTATTTAAAACATAAAAATTGTATTTTTGCTCAATTTAAGTCATGATATACAAGTCGCATTGCACTTTTTTTAATTAAAATTTTTATTGTGTTTATAAAATCAAAACACAGATTAAAGCTATTATTAGTTTTAAGTGTTAAAAAATATATAAAAAATTGTAAGTGTAAATTATATATAATTAGTTATTCTTTCTATTACATATAGTATAAAATCTTATTTTTTCATGTGTATTTTTTTAAATGATTAAGTAAAAAAGATACTTAACAAAAAATTTCAAACAAAATCATGCAAATCAAATATAATCGTATTTTTTGTATATTTTTGTGGTATAATGTACCACACAAAACCTTTATTAAATATTTTAATAAAATAAATGTTTAGTTTGGAATAGAAATTAGTAAATATAATAAATGAAATAATTTTTAACATTTTTTTACAATATTTTTTTTAATATACGATATTTCCTTTTAGTGAACGTGATTATCAGAGAGATAAGAGAAATCACATGAAGGTATTTAAAAAAAAATAATAAAAAAAAGAGAGAAGAAATGTTTAATAGACTTAGGAGTAGTATTAATAACAATAATAATAGTAACAACTTTAATAATAGTGGTAATAAAAATAGGGAAAAGGGTAGTTATTTTAATGACATGCAAAATTATAATTTAAATATTTATATCATTGCGAATTGTTTTAGCGTTCTTGAATTTTATTTTAAAGATGGTCATATCCCAGTGTTACAGGATAACTTTTCTTTGTGTATATTTTTCATTATATCTTTGCGTAAATTTATGCTTTTAGATACAATATTAGATGAAGTAAAATTTCAGCATTTATGTTGTTTAAAATTTTTTTGCCATGTAATCAGCTCCATTTTTTATAAAATAGAAAAGAACACTTTATAACTTAACACCGCATTTAAATCTCAATTTCGTATACATTAATGCACATGTTTAAAAGAATTCTATAAACTTTAAAATTTGTATTGCTTTAATTTATGATCATACCTAAAACACGATAAAACATTTTATATTTTTTAAATCTAAAAAATTTTAGCTGTATTAAATTAGAATAGAGATCACATTCCACTATAACTTTTAATGTTCTAAATTTTTAAATAATACTTTCGCAAATATTCATATATATATACCTGTAGGAATTTATGTGATTACAGTATATTATTTATCAAAAAAATGTAGGATTCTCTTTACCACAATGCTATTTTTTTCATTTTTGCACAAACCTATATATTATGCTATTTGTAAAATATGTATATGTATGACCTGCCGACAAAAAACAGAATAAAAAAAACATTTGAATTAGATTTTTTGGATTTCTTAATAAAAACTGCTAAAAAAATATTATAACATACATAAGTAAAAAAAGCACTTTTATCCTTTGATAACAATAAAATTGTAAGTAATGATTTCATATGCTTAAAACGTATTGACCATAAGACTGTACTGATTTAATGAAAACATTTCATTTTTTTTTATAAATTTACAAAAACAATTTTGATTTCATCATATTCTCCTATATAGTATAAAATAATTTAAAATTAATTTTCATAATAAAATCATTTAACAAATAAATTAATATAATTAAAACTTAACAGCATTAAAACTTCATTTCCGATTAGTGCCTATTATTTTAAATATAGAGAAGAATTTATTTTTGTGTTAAATACATTAGCTCGAGATACTGATACAAAAAAAGAGCGCAAATAAAAGTTTTTAAACGCAAAAAAGAGAAATTTTAATATATTTAAAATGCAGCGTTAATGTAAAGTTGATATTCCTTCAGATCTATTATAAATGAAAAACATTTTTTAACTATAATAAATGTATTAATTTATATTTGTTATATTTTTTTTGCAAAGAAGAAAATAACCAAATGCTAGTTTGTTTCGACTGCGAAAAATTTAAGCCTAATGAAAAACATATAATGCTTCGCTTTTATAACTACTAGTATTGCGACTAGAAAAGATCTAATTCCTTTACAGTTCTATATATTAAAAATATATAGAATTTATAAATTTCTTAAAATTATATTATTATATAATGCAAGTAATATATCAAAAATTTTCTATTAACTTCTTATTTTATATTTAAATACTAACATGAAATTGAATTTTTTTTTGCTGAATGCATATATTAAGAAATTATTTAACGAATAGTTTCATGTGGAAATATTTTTAT
The DNA here is from genome assembly GCA_000230595.3 of Edhazardia aedis USNM 41457. Lineage (NCBI taxonomy): Eukaryota > Fungi > Microsporidia > Culicosporidae > Edhazardia > Edhazardia aedis. The sequence goes on from AFBI03000044.1 coordinate 342,607, forward strand.
TAGCCGGAAGACAAATTTTTTAACACGCAAAAATTTATACAATAGACATTCTTAAACATTACTTTATTGAAATAACATCAAAAAGACGCAATTATGAATACAAAAAAATGAGTGAAAATGAGTTGGCCGATAATAATATAGAAGTGGAAAATAAACATGTAGTGTATACTTTATTGCTTATATTTTTAATAGTGATCATCGCGTTTTCATGCATTCAAAAATTTCGATGAGTAATCAATTTAAATATTTCATAGTTAAAAAATTCAATATAATTTAATTTACTTTAAATATAAAATGAAAATAAAAAATTGAAAGAATAGATGAATTGAAAAATATCTTGAAAAATTTTTTTGAGATACAATTTTATTGTATAATTTTGTTTGTTTAATCCGTGCATATTTATTTGTAATTCATTTATTGCAAACATATAAATAATCAATGCGTGTAATAAAAGGATCTTAGTGTTTTTTTTTAAAAAAAGCTGAATAAGTTCGGAATTGTTTTGTACTAATTCACTGTTTGCTAAAATTTCTTAATAAACAATATTCCTCTATGTAACAACCACATAAAAAATTTTATTCCTATCTTTTACTACTATAAGTGAATTTTATATCTCTATAAATTAGTTATTTATTCGTTTTTCCTTTATTTTTTGATTTATTTATCAGCTGAGGTTTTTTTAACATAATTAATGATAAAAAAAAGCATTTGACCGTGTATATTTGAATGAAAACATAAAAAAAATAAAAATGATCAATTATATAATTTATTTATGAAAATATGTCTTTCATCAAAATATCATTTCAAATTTTTATAATCCTTTTAACTCGGCTTTGAAAAATGTATAAAGATGTTTTTGGTATTTTCGCATTAAAAAGGTGCATTATTTAGCGTATGGTTGATCCCGAAGTCATATTATTTTTAATTTGGTTTTTTTTTATTTTTATTTAATCTTATTAGTATGAAGGATTATTTTTAACATTAAAAATGGTTCATTTGTGAAAAAATCTTATAAGTTTGATAAGCTTTAGCATTGTTGGTGTAATTCGCATGTGGTTTATTTGATGAAACTAGGCAAAATAATCTTTTATATTTTAGTAAAATAAAAAAATAATGATCCTGTGTTTTAATCCATATTGTGAAATTATCATAAAAAAGGAAATCACCCTGTACCAAATATTTAAATTTTTCATGAAACAGCTGTTAAGAATATCAATAACAAATTTTTAGGCTTGAGAAAGAATGAAAAAGTCATATTTACCTCTTATTATTGGAGAACGTATATAGGAAAAGCGGATTAAAAACTTTAATTATAGTTAGATAAATTAAAAGATGGGTATCTATTGATGTTTGAAGTAAAAAATTCCTAGATCTTGACACAGATGGGGGATGTAGAATCCGCACTTCTATGAAGTTTGCATTAAGCAGAACATTATGAGACTAGCTACTAAGATCGAATTAGACGGATTATACATTGCTACCAAGAATATTTATTATGAAAAGTAAAAGTAGAATATCGAGGTTTGAAATAAGAGAATATATAAAATATTTTATTTCTTGTAAATTAATTTTTGTTTGAATTTTATAACTAGTGTGTATGATACCTTTAATTTTCACATAACCGAAATTTGTGTTTAAAGTCTAAAGAAAAAAACATTTATTTAAAGTCAACCATCTCTGCTGAAAAATTGTACCAACTTACAGTGAGCCTATAGATTTAAAGCTAAATTTAAAAATTTTTTGGGTGCGCTATATAGCGAATAATATTCACTATAATATTTTCAGTAAGTTCACGTAAACCTTAATGTAGACACACTCTAAAAAAGTGTTTCTAAGAAAAACGTATAAGCAATTGTATAGTGTATTACATCGGGATAAGAATATCAGAACAACTTTCTAAAAAAAAGGACAAAGGATGCCTTACTAACCGGAGAGAGACTGAATAGGTGATAATTAAAGCACTAAACATATAAAAAAAATTTGAAATGTGACATAATATGCATAATTCGCTAGATAAAGATCTCTAGCTATTTAAAAAAAATATTAAAATGTACACTTTTAGTTGTATACAATATATCGTCATCAAATGCTAAATTCATGGATTATTTTCGAACAGAAGTTTTTAGGCGTATATTGATAAATAAATTGGGTAAGAAGAATAATCTCTTATAGGATTGCGTATTTATGTTTATATTATGTTCTAAAAAATGTTTTCTTCTTGCAACTTTACACTTTCAACAAATCCCGCCAAGATTTAGAAAAAAAATATTATGATCCTCTATATTAGTACCAAATAAATTATTATTTTATTAAATTGAACGCAGCGACGTGCAATCTTGTGGATATTTTTCGCATAAGTAGAAAGGGACACAAAAAAAATAAAAGAAGAAAGGCACATTATATTACTTAAAGCATTTTTGCTGAACAAATTATCAAAAACTGCTTCAAAGAATTCAATCGGTCCATTACTCTAATTCGAAAACCCAACATCAAAGGCAAATAAAACACGGGCATCTGCTAAAAACATTTTTTTTTCATAAATATGAATCAAGCTTATATTTTATTTTTTTTCTTATAAAAAAACACTAGCTAAATACCGTAGTAATTATCTATTTCGCACTTAAAATTGTTTTACATATTTTATACTTCTTTAGTAATAACTGATTCTAATATATTTTATTAAGCGTGAATATTATCTTGAATGGCAACTTTTCTATTTTTATCAACACTATCAATTAATTCAATAATAAAAATAAAGTTTGCAAGTTTTTGTACTACTTTGAATCCTACACAAATATATAATAATATTATTGATATTACACTTTTATTTAAAAATAAGTTTCAATTTTAAAAGTGATTTTTTGTGATTTTTTAAAAGAAAAAAATATAGGTAATTTTTTGGTAAATTTTTTTTAATTATTATACTTCAAAAATTTTACAGCTTAACCTAAATATGTCTTCCAAAGAGCAAATAGATGTAGAGAAATCTAATTGATTTCAATATGTCAAGATTTAAATTCTTTAGTTTTAAGTGATTTAGAGAATTTTTTGGCTACTTTTTGAATTTCGTGATATATTTGTATACTATTTTATAGTGTGTTTACCCGTTGTGTTTAGTTGTAAGTTTTTTTATGTTTGACAATAATAATTTTAAATAATTAACTTAAATCATATTGCATAGGTATGTAAATTGATTAGTATTAAAATCATTGTTGAGAATGTCGTGTAATGAATTGTAAATTACCATTATCATAAATTTCTGCACAGTTTAGATAAGTAAACTAAAATTTTTTTGTTGTTTAGGTGAAGGATTCCATTAACATAAATGTTTTTTATTGGTATATATATACCACTATTAATTGAAATTATTATTCTTTTTAATTCCCAGTTTCCCAATTTTCAAGAACCTAACTACGATCTACAAACGCTGAGAGCTGATCCAACAGTCCTGGTGTCTGGCCGTAAGCCTGTATCCTTATTCCATTCACATCACACCTACGGTATGTAAGAAGCAAAGCAAGCCATTTATTCCATATTTTGTCACATGTGCTTTTTTGTCGATTGTATTACAATATATTTAAATTCGATTATATTAATGCAGTGTGACTTTTCTTAAACAACAGTTGAACAAATTGCTTTTTTTTTCATTTTTTTATTTATATAATATCGAAAGTATTCCAATAGACCTTTTTTATTATGATTACATCTAAGGAAATTAAATAAAATTTTTTTTTCTTTGGTTTGCAAATTTTTTGAATTTACTTGATTACTATTACATTTTCATTTTTTAATCTAACGATCTTTTATTAATTTCATTTGAGAAATGTCAAATCTGACAATAAAAATATAATTTAAAAATTGTACTGATAAATCATGTTACGATAAAAAAGTTCTAAGTATTTTCAATCATAAACTATTCAGTATAGAATAAAAAATATTTCTATTTACTGCTTTATGCAATGTTTTAAATATTTTTAAAAAAAATTCAAACACCGATTAAAAAATAGGCCTCAAAAAATCTCGTGCTATAAAATATTTTTCTTATTTATAGTATAATACATATAAAAATACTTACTTTGGTTGTACACTTTGTGTTTGTTTTTCTAAATCAACAAGCTAATATAATGTTCTTCAACATATCCCTCAGCAAAAAAAGAAAAAAAAAGTTTCAGAACAAACAATGGGTAACATCATAGAAAAATGTTGTGGCGCAAGAAAATGTCGAATAACAATACTTGGATTGGACGTTGTAGCAGCAAAAAAGCTATTTGAAAAGATGGCAAAGATTAATGTTGTTGATTCGACGCATGTCCAACATTTCAGTGAAAGTATTAAGAAGTACAATGTTTCAACAACTTTGGTTTATGTTCCCGCTGGAGAAAGACTTGTTAACATCTGGAATGCCGAGGCTTTGCACTCAGACGGTGTCATTTATGTTGTCGATAAAAAAGAATCGGACGATTCATTGAGTCCCATTCCACAGCTTGAAGATTTGTTTTCAAATGTTATTGAAAACGGTGATAATTTTTTGTTGGTGGTTGTGCGCAACGGCGAAAAATTAACCGACGATGAGTTGAAAATGGTTTGTGATTTTAATAAAGAAAAGGCATTGGTTATCGGATGTGATAGTGAATTTGAAAGTAAATTAGAGAAAGGATTAGAATGGCTTTATGCAAAAATCAAATCAAATTTATAAATTATTTAGTAAAATATAAAAAACTATCTAGAGATTTACCAATTTTTTAAAATTAAAGTAGACTTTTTTAAACGCCAATTCAGGCGTGTATTTTAGAATTATTGGCTGTGTATTTTGTAAAAAGTGCTCAAACATTAAATTCTATTTAAATACACACTTATAAGATTTATTGTATTGAAAATGATTAATGCTGACATTTTGTTTTTTATAATTATTGTTCTCTTTGAAACAAACAAAGAAAAATTTACAGCTATTTACAAAAATATCTAATAATAAAAATAAATCCACACTTAAGAAAGTATTGTAGTGTGTTATATCTCAAAGGTCATTGAGTGTATGATCTATAAATTACAACATTCTTTGTTTTGTTAAATGGAAGCATTCGCACATCGATTATTAATTTTATTGATGCATTAATTAGCAGATCATATTGCTAATTCGTATTTTTGCTAATTATTATGGAAAAATATTGATTTACTCTGTACATTATTGGAAATTATGTAATATTTAAATAATTATTTATTTAATTAGGAAAATACATGTTTTTGTCAAAATTAAGTTGAAAGTTAAATTAAAGAATTCAAAGTACGGATCAGCTTTGCGCCAAATATTTTTTTTCGGTTTGCAAAGAGCGAGAAAAGTACAACAATGAAGAATATTAAAAAAATTCACTGCACATTTTTCAGACACATATATTTGGGATTTTCATTTTAAATTCAAACCTGTAATTTTTATAGATTTGCTACTGGTTTATTTACTATTTTCATTTTAAAAACCCTATTATTGGCACAATCCTTCAAACCATTGACTAGACAATATTAGAAATGTTTATTTTATTTATAAAAAATATTACAAGTTATATAAAAAAGATTTTCAAATGTTTTAAAATTTATAATCAAAAAAATTTATCAACTGAAATTTTCTAAATTCACATAGTTAACAGAAATTCTCACATAGAAATATAGTGACGCAATCATTTTTTTATTTAAATAACTCTAAAACCCTTTAAAACAATACAAATACATATCTTTTGATATTATTAATATCTTTGCGGCAATTTCAAGTTTTGTTTTTTGTGGAAATTGACAATGAAATGTTAAATTTATTGCAATGAACAGAAACTGATATAAAAATGTTCCAATATTGAAAATATGCTGATGTAAAAAAATAGTTTCAATAGGTCATTAAAAATCACTTTTAATGTTCGAGCATCTATTTTTTGTTTTTTTATATATTAAAATAAAAAACAAAAAAAAAATAATGTGAAATCAGAATAAACAATATAAAAAAAAATAAATATATTAAAAACAACAAACTAGGCATAAATATTTTCATTGTTTCTGCTTATTACATTTTTTATGCTTGATTTTATAATATTCAACTTTTCTTAAGTATAAAAATTTGATAAAAATTATAAACGTATCTATTATTTATAAGATGGATGAAAGAATTTTGAAATGACATTTTTTCCTTCTATTTCAATTTTCAATTTTATCGTTTCCTTTTAAAATGCAAATAAATAGAAAATTCGTATTTACTAAAAAAAAATTATATCGATTTTAATTGCATGATTTTTTAACCATCTTATCAATCCTAAAGAAACCATTCTTTATAAATAAAATATAAAAGTATACGCAAAAATTTACATAATTTATTAATGTAAGCATTTATATAAATAAAAGACAGAAGGAACATTAAAATTTAATTTTTTATGTTTTTTCGAAAAAATGTATAATTTTAATGAAATAGAAACCTTATTTTGCAACAACAAAACTTTTTCATTGGATTAGTAATCGTGCAAAAAAATAGCTTTAAATGAAATTTAAGTGCAAATTTTAAAGATATAGATTTAATTTCATTGTTTATTTACAAATATTTTAAATGTTTAAATTGAAACGAGACAAAAGTTATGCAATTTTAACAATAAAATTTTGCTAATATTTTTTAGATTTTATCAAAATACCTCATAATTCTTCTTTTTCTGTGAAAATGACCAATATGACAGTGTCTATTTCCTGAAAAAGGATCTCGATGGCATCTTTTGAAATTTATTCTGCCATCATGATGATTTTCTGGATAAATTATTGTTTCACTTAAATCAGAATTTAAATGAGGGAAATGTTGATCATCATAAAATAGTTCATTTCGATCGTAAAAATGTCTCCAAAATGGATCCGGCGGGTTCCCATGCACAAGTGTTCCATCATGACGGTTAGCTGCCTCATGGATAAGGTTAATGTCATGAAATGGTTCTTCTTCCACATGAATCGGTTCCTCTATATCACTATAAAGACTAGCATTTAAAATCTTAATAAATGTTGTGATCGTATAAATGAAAAAGTTTTTGTAGGATTTTTTTACACCATAATCCAAATTCATTATCTTATTTAAATTTTTTCTATAAAACTATATATTATGAAACAATGAATCTAATGTCAATTTTTAAAAATATACCTTATGTTATAGAGATAATGACTATTTTTTATCTTTTGAAACAAAAGAAAGCAAATAGAAAATTATTTCAAAAAACACATAAAAAATATGTAATTTTTTTGTTCTCTCAAATTGGCATCTTTACAAGACCCATAAACTTAAAAATATTTTAACTCAGATTTAAAATTTGAAAAATTGTTTTTATTAGATTTAAGAATATATGCTTATATATGACCAGTATATTATATTATTGACCATTTTTATTTTATTTTTTGAATCATAGATAGTTTTTATTTTTTAGTTTAGAAATACATTAATATGAATTCCATTATACTTTTTGATTTACACAAAAATTTTGAATTTAGTTCATTTTTAATTAAATTTTACTGTCTTTTATATTAATCAATAAACATTTTCAAAAAATATCATTCTTGTGTTATCTTGATGGAATGTTTGTCTAAAAATGTTAAGTAAATATTCAATGATACTTTTTAGTTTATAATTTTGTTTTTTACACTTTTAAATAAGACAAAATAACTCATATTCCATATATTGGTAATGAAAAAAATGTACATTTGATAAACTTAAACTTTTTTTAATTTTGATTGTAAAATAAAAGTATGCAAAAATCGTATAAAGGGGCTAAAATGTTCTTTTTACAATGCTGTTTTTTTGAAATGCTCAAACATGTAAATGTAAATGAAGAAATAACAAATTAGGAAATATTAAATCGCGAAAATGAAAAGACTAAAAATAAATGAAATGTTGGGGTGTGTACTAGAAAATTTATAGATAAAAAAAAACTAATTGTAAAGGCAAATTTCCGAAAAAATCATAAATATCTATTTTCTTCACTTTTTTTTCTCAATTTATTGCTATCTAACATAATTTGGAAATATAATCCATTCAAAAGATAAATATGGACAGTATATTTTATATCAATATATAAATTGTTAATTTAATGAAAAAAACACAAAAAAAATATCTAAAAACACAAAGTTTTTTTGTTTATATGCCTAATATATTTTAATCGTTAAAAATGACATTTTAATATAATATTAGAATGAGATATCATAAAAATGCTAAATTTACTTAGAAATAATAGAAATAGAATTGTAAGGAACTTATCTTACTAAATTAAATTTAAAAAACAATTTTTATGTGATTTTAATGCTTTATTTATAAGAATTTTCATTTTATGCTTTAATTTTCCTTAAATACCATAAAGAAACGTAATTGTCGAAATTTTTAAAATTTAATTTATAAAAAAATACAATTTGAAAAATCTATTCAGGAAAAGGCACCGCATAATCTTAGGAAAAAACGGAAAATTAAAAAAAACAAATTTAAGTAAAGTAAAAAAAGGCAAAAATTGACAATACTCATATATTATTAGAAATTCTGAAATAGATTCGGCGGTAAATAATTTTTTTTCTGTGAAGATATGTCACTAAGCTTCTTAGAATATGTTTCACTGCAGGTATGAAGAATCAGAATTGAAACGAAGATCGGAAGCCTATTTATAGTAATATAAATCAAAATTAACAATTTTTTACACTGGAATCTCAATTTATTGACAATTTTAAAATGATCAGAAATAAGATAATTTTTAATAGTTTAAATTTCGATATTTCTATTTATTGGCATCGATATAGAAATTTTTATATAAAAATTAATTTCTGAACTAAATCTAACTGATAAACAAAATGCGATCGAATAAAAAAAGAATCGGAAAAATTAGTGAAACTATTTAAAGTTAAAAAATTTTGGCATTGAAAATTTTTATTTTTGTGAAATTACAAAACTTTTAAGGACCACACATATGTATTGATATTTGTCGGTTATAACCGCCAAGTTTTTGCTTAATAACCAAGAAAAAATAATATAAACAAATTATTTTTATACGGAAAAAAAGGACAAATATTTTTTAGAATTGAATATTATATTTTTGTTCTACAAAAACATCTTATTAATTTTTATAACTATGTTTTGCAGTAACAAATTAGTTACTGGAATATAATAATGCAATTGATAAAAACATATTTCATTAGTATTAAATTTAAGGATATCTAGTTAAAACTACATATTTTTAATATAAAAAGATATAATTATAGAAGAGTATGATTGCAATGAAAATTAAAAATGAAATAAAAACATTACAAAAACCCCAATTTTGCATACTTTCGTTATCTGATTTTTTGATGTATTTTAAAACATTTTTATTATCATTATTGATCGTTTTCATATGGCTTTCAACTAGAAACTCATAAAATCGTAATTATATTATTTTTATTAATTTTGTTACCCCTACCGGTTTTTTTATTTAAAAATAAACAAAAACCAAAGTAAATTTTTTTCTAACATGTATAACTGCAATAAATATATGCCATAAGTCTTTAATGTTTATAACTAAAACTTCTCAAAGTGGAATTTTGGCTTATATTTTATATTAGAACTACATTTTAATATCAACAATTCAAATATCTTATTTATCCTAACATGTTTTAGAGCTTCGAAAACGCTACCACAAATGCAACATACACAAATAAAGCAACATTACAAAGTAATTTTACATTCGTCTAAAAACTAGCATACCATTATTCTTTAATCATAGGTGTTGATACCTAGAAAAAAAACATACGACATCACCTTAAAACTTTTTAAAAATAATTTTCCGCTGCAATTCAGTTTCCTTTAGCATAAATTTCTTGTTTTAAAAATTCGTTTTATCACAAACCATGTCGTATTTGTATGATATTTTTAACACCTTTTTAGAATTGTTAATAATAAAAATAGTTTATTTACATTACTTTTTTCGAATTTAATGATAATAAACACTTTTAAGCAAAAAATGTGAAACAAAACGCTTATTTTTCGATTTTTTTTGTCTTGCTAATTCATATATAACATAAAAAAAATAATAGTTTCGAAAAAGGATGGCTACTAAATTTTATAAATTTATAAATAACAACGCGCAAATAAAAAATGATTTACATTAGTTGAATGCGAAAAATTGAAACTAAATCATGTGATTTTATGAAATATTATGTTCAAAAAATATATAAATTAGCGATTTTTATAATTTGTTAAGAACACAATTTACATTAATTAATTGTTCTTAAAGGTATTTTAAGATGTGATTTCCACCACAAAAAGCTGGTAATTAATTTTTTTTGTAATTTTTAAATCTAAATGTTTTGTAAGAAATACCTTTTTTAATAGGTGTTTTAACAACTTCTGATATGTTTTTAACACATTTTTAATGCGATAGAAGTATTTATTATTATTTATATAAGTTGAAAAGACAAAACAGAATAGAAAAATTTTAAATATTTAGCATGAAGTAGAATACTGTTTATTTTTTTGTATCAATAAAATTCAACATTAGCTTAAATAATAAAGTTTAGTAGGTGAGTTGCTATAGTTGTAACAAATAATATACGCCATTTCTTCAGACATGAACAAATACATCAGAAAAAGATTATTATATCAGTGTCAATATATTTTTTATTTCTTTTTCTTCTAGAAATATCTCGTAGTTTCTGTAGATTTCCCTAAAAGCCAAAAAAAACTACGCAAAATTAATAAAAATAAAAAATACAGATTTTAATACATAGATTTTTGTTGAAAATCTTATTATGTACATCTATTTCTTTGAATCTTAGTATTATATTAATATGCAAGCTATTGCAAAACTATTTTTCACGCAAAAAAGCGTGAAATTATCTAAATAAAACAAAAAAATTATATTACTAATATTCTCGAATCATAATTACTTTAATTTCATGCGATTCCTTTATTCAAGAAAGGATTTGATCTTTTCAAAATTAATTTTAAATGTATCTAACAATTTGCAATTAAACTACACCAGGACTCGTATAAAAATTCTTAAAAATACATGAGCAAAGCATTGTCTCTATTTCGTCCCTTTGTTATTTTTATATTCAGTATTTTTATAAAAACCTATTTTTTTATTTATTATCTTTATTATTTATGTGCACATCTAATTTCACAGAACCAAATTAATTTTCTATTGAATAATTAACTAAAATTAAAAAAACAAAAACACGAAAATTGTTTCAATATCATAATTAAACAACATATTCAATACGAGGAAATATGACTTTATCTTTTTTTTCATCAATTCATTCACTTATATATTAATGTTGTTGTATCTCATTATAAATTACAGTATACGTAAAATATATATTTTATCAATAAATCAAATATTGGCATAATTATAAATAGCTTCAGTTTAGAAATATTCTAATTTTGCAATTTATTTAAAATTTCAGATATTTTAAAAATTGAAAAAATATCATGTTTGCAAGAAAGAACCGAAAACTGTTTTTATATTTTAATAGAATATGTTTTATTGAATAGGTTGTTCAATTTTATTTACATGACAATAATAATCTGAATGATTTATTTTTATTTGGATATTAATATACTAATAATCAAATATCAAAGAGTTTGTTATTTTTTGGTGTTTCTATTTTTGTAAATCATCGTACATTTATAGTTGATAATTGTAACAGGCTTTTTTTCTTATTGATCTTATTTGATTAGCGGTTTTTATGATTTTAATAATGTTAAATTTCAATAAAAGAATTTAAAGTTTATTGGTATTTTGTACTATACTGAATAACATAATATTTTTCCTTGTTAAAACATAGAAATTTTTTAATGTTCATTAATAACTATAAAGGTATTTGTTGTATACATCGGATATCCATTTGCTTGAAATATACATATAATAATTGAATTACTTTTATGCTTATTTTGTTGCGCATAATTCAAGTTATTGTAAAAATTTATAAATTTTTTAAAATTAGAAGAGTTATTATTGTTCAAATTTTTATAAATATTATCAAATTCTCTGCTTTTATAGTTTAAGCAAATTTTTTTTGTATATTATCATTTATGGCAATTCGTTCGAATTGTATTAAAATGTGTCGAATTCTGGTGAAACTGAAACAACATCAATTTCTAATTAATTACCATAAACGGAACAATTTCAATTGTTATTTCCCATAGATTTTGGCATACAACAATATTATAATACTAACAGAGTTTTTAGTTAACGAAAATAAGGAATGGAACTAGATACACTTTGTTTGTTCAAAAAAACAGGAAAAATAAAAAGAAAGGAATTTTAGAAATGGAAATAAAAAATTATTAAAAGAAAAGCTGGAAATAAATTATTGGAAAATTCAAACGGTGAAAGGCCATGAACACGTAGCAAGGTATACCTGTGACGACCAAATAAGTACCATCTTCTGGACCTTGGTAGCGTAGAACAAATCGTCAACAAACATGGATATTTCAATTTATACAAAATTTCTTATTTTTACTATTTCTGTTGTGTAATTTTATTTTTGGTTTTAATCTCAATTAAAATTAAAAAATTTGTATGTTAAATATTATAGATAATCTACAATATTTAATAAGAATCAAATTTCAAATGTTATCATATATTCTCAATTTACATATGTAAAAAGTAAAAAAAACAAAAAAAATCTTGGAAAGTAAGATTTTGAAATATTTACAACATCATGGGCTAAAAATTTTCAATTTATTTTTTTATTAATTATTTTGTATAATATCGTATAAGCAGAGCAACGTTATTTTTTTATAAAAAGCTATAAGGCACTATAATGAGCAAAGCATATTCAAATCCACAAATTAACATGTAAATTCAAAAGCTTAAAATTCTGTAAAAATACAATAAATAAGTTTTTAAATGTTTTTTATATAACTTAATTTTGAAGTGCATACATGTGCACTTTTTTTTGAATTTGTTGCCGTTAATTTTCGAAAAAAAAATATTTCGCTTGAGTACTTTCTATATTTTCTAATATGTGAAATGTGACATTTATATTATTTTTTTGTAAAAACTGAAGGACGCACCACAATTATAACAATATTTCTATGGTGTTCATTTAGTTAATTTTATTGAATAAAATATAAATATTATAAAAAATGAATTAAATAACTAAAAACATTGCAAACTTTGTATTTATCGGTAGTAAATCATATTTTTTCCATTTAGAAATTTTTTTGATCGAATTATGTTTTAATTAATAATTTATTGCATAAATATAGAATGTTTTTAAGCCATAAAAACATGAAAAACATATATTTTCCTAAAAAACATTAGAAATATATTTTTTGTGTTATTTAAAATGCGCTTTTTACTATAAAGTATCAAAAATTTGTTTGAAATATGGCAAGAAAAAGTATAATATTGTGACGAATCACACCTCAGAGAACTAATCAAAAAAATAATATGAAAATTGTGATCTTAATATGCTTAAAAAAATAGAACATGTTGTTCTAACGTTATAGTCGATTATTGAATATTTTGATCTTTCTTTAAATCAGCTTTCTCTCTATTCAACACAAAAACGTATGTTTTTCACATTATAAAACGAATTTAGTCATCATAAGTGAAGGAATTATATACGATAACCAAAAATATCTATTAAATAGAGCTTAAATCTTTTATTATAGATAAAAAACACAAATTTGATGATAAAACCATTAGCAGACATGGGAGAAACAGTTTATCAGCATCAAACTTTTTTAAAAAAATAATGCCATTATATATATACTTATAAAATAATTTCGCAACACACTAAACAAACTGAATCAATAAATCTTGTTAATGTTTTTCATTGTAAGAATTCTTCATATGATATTTAATATGTGATATTTTTGTACAATATGCATATTTCAATTTCTTATTTAAATTTTTAAACGTATCCTTTTCCAAATTGCATTTTCATGATTTGTAATGAAAAATTGCTAGAATCACATAAAATAAATGTAACATCTATTTTCTTGGTGATTTATTTCTTATAAAATTGCTTAAATCAAATATTTTATTTAAAAATATGCTTAAACATCATTTTTTCAGTTTTTATTTTTCAATTAAGAAATCTAGCGCATCTATTCTTCTTAACTAAAACAAATTAAGTATTTTCATTATAAAAAGTCGTTTATTCACTTTTAATACTAATATTTACTATATTTTAGTATTTTTTAGTACGAACTCTATGTTTTTAATGATATATTTTTTTTAGCCGAATCATAGTACCCAATTATGCATAGTATTTGTAAATTGTAGAATTTATTAAAGAATTCTATTTATGATTCGATTTGATAAATTATTTGGATCAAAGCACAAAGGTATAAGATTTTCAAGGGTATACATATTTACTAAATAGATATGATGTTTTAGTTTTCTGATGACCATGCCTGTTTCTTATCTTTTCCGAATTTCCGGATCTGGTAATACTAAGCGGTACATAAGGACAAGTATAACAAAAAAATATGCAATAAATGACCTTTTGTGCTCGTATTTGATAAATTATAACTGTATAATTTTTTTTCAAAAGATCGAAAACTTCAGATAGTACCAATTTTAGAATTTACAGAAAAACACCTTGTTTATCAAAATCTTGATTAAAACATAAAATATCTAATATGATAAGAATAAAAACATACAAATGCACTAAAATTAGTAAAAAAAATAACAATATTTTGAATTCTGGGGCTAGTCTCGCTGTATTCGATCTTACTGCACCGGATTTTAGCCTGATTATTTTCAGAATTGTTTTTTTCTCTTTTCGAGTTTATATGGAATGAACTTCAGTTTTTTAGCCATAATTTACAATATATCCTTTTTTTAACATTAATGCACAGAAATCAAAAAAAAATAACATTTCTCTTCTTGAATTTATAACAAAAAGGAATATTGCAACCGATTTTTTTAAAATTACAGATCAAAAAAAGATTAATCTATGTTTATTCAAAAACATCAAAAAACAATTTTTAATTTTAAAATTTGAAACACAAAAAAATCGAATTAAAAGGTTTAAAAACCTTCAAATTTACTCGTTCGTACAACTAAAATTAAGAATTACTTTTTTACAATGTTTTTGTATCATGATTTGCATACTTGATAACTTTTCCATATTGTGTATTCTAGTGATTTTCATGAAATCTATTATATCTAAGCAAAGGGAAGTTTTACTCTATTCGTGACAGCATTAAATAGAAATTGCGTAAATAACTGATTCTGTGTGAAAAACGCCTAAAATATAAATATTTATGAAATAAATAAGTACATACTGATGTTTTACCATTAAACATTGAATCAATTAGTTGCATAATATTTTTTACGGATTTGAACATCTAATACCCATCAGCTAAATCCTTTCTAACATCTTTCGTCCATAGCTCTTTAATGAAGATGTTGATTAAGCTAATTTCATTTATTGATTTAGATATTTTAGCTTTTAAACATCTCATTAGTCTATTTTTTTGGGAAATGAATGAAAATTTTATGTGATTTTCACGATCAATAAAATTAATTTTTTGACGGCTATTGATTAAATTGATGTAATTGCTTTAATTTGACCATAAAAGAGATTTAATAAGTTTTTGAATAAAATGGAACCTTTGCAATTTTTCTACAAAAACATTAAGTCTTTCTCTGGATCCAAAAATTAACATTTGTGAAAAACTATCATAATAGTTCAACATTTTTTCGATATATTAATCTTTAAATTTTTATTTTTAATGTTTTTCAAAAAAAAATTTATTTACAGAAAAAAAGATTGACAATATTGAGGATTTTGTTCACATCATATTTATTAACATGATTGTTGTTTCTTCACATGCATTCATAAATTCTATCCTTTAAATATTTTTATTTGATAAATTATATTAATTTATCGATTGTAAAAACTTTTTCTTATTTTAAATGTAAGATTGATATCTCATATTAAATCTTTAATATTTTCTTTTATTATATTCTAATTTAAATTTTAGCATGCTGTAATTAATCAATATTAAAAATCATCAATTAACCAAATAATATATTTTGTATTCAGACATTAATTAGAATTAACATTTATATATTGAATGTCACATGTTGAAGTTATGGCTGTGTTTTAGACTATGAAAATTCAAATTTTATGTGAGACAAACTTATCAACCATTTGGTCATGAATTTGTTAAACGGTTGAATTAAATATCTTCTATTGGATATTATTGGTGGGTAAAATATTTTTATTTACTTTTTGCATTGAGTTTTCGGTAGAATCTATTTTCTAGTTGATATTATTAGAACAAATGTTAGCAAACCAAAAGAATTAGGATGACACATATTTCTGCGAATTATTCTTTATTTTATTCACTACAGATCTTTTAAATCGTATATAGAAATAATATTACAAACTGAATAAAAATTCGCTTTGAGGTTGTAATTTTTGAATGAACAAATAAAAATCTTTGAACCACAATTTTTTGATGAACTATTTATGGTAAATTGAAATAATTTTTGTGTATTATCTAAAAAATATCTATTTTTCGGTTTTTTTACAACAGTATGTTTACTTTGCCTTTTACTTATAAATTTTGCTATTTGTATTCTTAATATATTTACATTTTATTTTTTTGCAATTTAAATACACATAATATTATCGAAAAACCACTAAAAAATAAATAAATTTTTTGTTAAAATAAATGTTAATCAAAGCTTTAGAGAAGAAATAAACATAAGAAAGTACGTTTAAAAGACAAAGAAAGCATAATATTTCTTTGACTTGGCCTATACATTTATCGATAATGTTATTTTTTTTTGTTATTTTATTTGTCAAGCAAGAAAAATAATTTGAATAACAGTTATAATATTTACATTTTTGTGTTATAAAGAAATTTTTTACTAAAAAGATTAAAAAAACTGATAAAAATGAAGCCACAATAAAAATACAATATATAATATTAAAGATGATATAAAAAAATACTTTCCTTTGTAAAAAATGTAAAATATATTAAAAAAATAATATATATCTTTATAATTAGTAGACGGTTTTTGCTATTTAAAAAGCAAGCAATATTTAAACTATTCCTTATAAATATTGCTACAATAATCATAGTATGTACATCATATTTGAAAAACACAGATATATATCTAGTTTGGAATCAACATATATCTATTTTTGTAATTTAACTATGACTAAATTTATCATATTTTTCTACATAAATGCATTTTAAATTTCGCTTGAAGTTAAATAATTATATTTTTGAAGTATTTGACATGATTGGGAAATTTTACTGTCAATGAGTTACAGATGTCGTAATTCGAAAGTTTAATAATTTGATAAATAGTGTATCAACAAATTAATAATTATGCTTATTAAATGCAAGTAGGAGTACGAAAGCAAATACAATTTGCTTTTTTTTATTATTGCTTATTCAAAACAATTTTTAGACTTCTAGTTATATCCTTCAATTTTTTTCGATTTCTAAACCAACTATTTATAGCGCAAAACATATTATATTTTTAAACGGTAGATCTAATATTGTTATATAAGGTGTTTTCTATAATAAATAACATGTAAATATTACATTTTTTCAAAAAAATAAAAATCAGCGAATATTTGAAGTATAGAAAATTGAGATAACTTTTCTTAATAAATGTTGCGAATAAAAAAAAGAAAATAAAATTTCTAATTTCATAAGTTTATATCTAAGAATTGAAAATTTTATTATTTTTACTTTAATATCATGATTAAACATTACAATATTCCCTTTACTAGATAGTTTCACATAAATAACAAAAAAAATTTTTGTTGTTTAAGAAATAGTCTTTTTTGCCCACAATCAGGGATTTAAGCATTTTTAAATTTTTGACTGTAAAAACAAATCAATTTTTAACGATTTTTTTTCATAATAAAAATTGGTAAATTGTTTCAACTCGTGCTTTACCGATTTTTTATCCTAATTTTTTTTAAAGAATAAACTTTTCATATAATTTTGTATGAATGTATGGTCACTAGATAAGCACAATACGATTATGGGGTTTAAAAATGTTTTATATTTAAAATTTAATCTGTTTCTGATTATTTTACGCAAGAAGAATCTTTTTATTTTGTTATAAAAGAAAAATACATATAAAATAATTTGCTTATCTCCTTTAAATATTCAATTTTATATTTCTGAAAAAATTAGTATTAAAACCAATGTATTTTTTTACATAATTTATTGGTGATTTTGAATTTTTTTGGCGTTCTAAAAATAAATATAAACATCAATTAATACAAATAATTTTATATAATCAAAATTTGGTGATTTATTTATGAAAACACAAAAAAAATAATCATCATGTTGAAGAAAGGTAAATTACGTAATCTTTATAATCGAAATAAATTAAGCTAGATCTATAAAATTGCTAGCTTGTAAAAAAATACCAATAAAGTGTTTAATAACAAACCTAGAAATGCCCTTTCAAATAAATATTTCAAACAAAAATATCTTTTAATTAATTTTTTAATCATATAAGGTTGCTACAATATAATTAATGGTAAGCATATTGATTAACACTACCTAAAATGGCAAAAAGTAAAATCATGATAACTTGATAGCTTTTACGGAATAAAATATCAAGACCGTTAATTTTCAAATATATTATAAAAATAACATTAAAAATCAAATGATGATTTTGGACAGATGATTATCACAATGTACACTTTAAATAAATAAACGATTTATGAAACATGATACGAAGAACTAATGCTATTTTAAGGCAAAAAATTTGACATAAACACACCTAACTTGTACTTAAACCGTTTCTAAACAGAATGTTACATATAAATTTTGTGGATTCGTAACTTTGTCTATAAAAATATTTTTGCGCCAATCACATAAAACCTTTATGATTATTGCAGTACAATGAATAGTATTTTTCTGGGATTGCGTTAATATTTTTTATATTAAATTTTATAAAATTTAACCAAGCGTTAAACACACGTTTAACCTTTAGACCTTGACTATTAAACTATTAATATTGTACAATTATTTGCATACATTATAGATTATTCATTCTTTATTTGAAAAAAAAATTTGTGCTTCAAATTTTGATTTTTGTATTGAATACTTAAAAGTGTGTTGTTTTTCAAAACTATCAAAAAAATCACTTTTACGATATTGCGGAATTGTGACATATATGTAAAAAATAAATTTTTAAGTGATTTTTTCTGTAGTAAAGGATTTAGTTAAATTGTATGAAATACTCTACAATATAAAGAACCGTCTCAGATATACCGAGCACGATTGTTTCTGTTTAAAACCTCGAACCTTTACTGGCTATACTTAACTAGTTTGAATTAATAAATAATTATTTTCAGGTCATAATATATCAAAAATTATTTTTTATATGCTTGATTTCTTTCTAGTTTTTTCTTAAAATATAAAAATAATTAAAGAAAAATTAGAAAATATACCACAGTTATAAATAGAAATTTAGGTCAAGAATTTATATTTTTTTAAATTTCTATCACCTGGTATCTTTCCGATCACCATCTCTGTCCCCTTTCATTCTATTTTCCGCTTCCATTTTCGCTTGGGTTTGCAAATTACCAATTTAACTAACTAATTACGAACTTAATTTTCTTTACACGTGTTTATTGGCTCGCCATAACGTTTAAAAAAAAATTTTGTAAACTTCTATTTCGAAGAAGGATCATGTGGTCTCTTAATATCGCAAGAAATCCTTTTTAATATGACATATTTTTGTAAAATCAAAGCTAAAAAAATTAAATTTGATTCATTGTTTTAAGCTTTCCTTTGTAATCATTTTAGTAAACTACTATTTCAGAAATGGATTTAGTTATCTTCTATAAACTCAAGCTATTATTTATTTGTGTCTACTTAATTTATAAATTGTAAAACATAAAAAATTTATAAAAAAACAAGGTTAGATGGTCGGGGACGACTTTTTGATCGGCACGACAATTTTAATCCAGAAGAACTATACGAAAATGTATAAGAAATTTATAACTCGTTACTATATTTTCAAAAAAATCTTTTAAGAGTTTTCTTTGATAAAGTTGAACCAATGGTGTAAATTCGATCAATCTGTTGTCAAAAAATCAATTTTTTTACAGTGAAAACTGCTAATTATTTTTACACATCTTGATAAATACATCATTTTTATGATATTTTGAAAATATCAAACATCAAAGATATCAAAGATGCAAAACAATAATAAAAAATAGCAAATAATTTTTAATCATATGTTTATCTAATTCTTTTAATTCAGAACCAAAATAACCAATAGAAATAAATCCATTATAAACATTTTATATGTAACAAAAAAATTAAATATGTATTGTCTCAAATTTATATCAAAATCAAAGATTTAAATAAAAGTTTGCAAATTCGTTTGATAATATAACAAATTAAAAATGCAATTAAGTAAAAAATTTTCTAAGTCAAAAGCTTAGTGTTATAAAAACCCAAAATTTATTGTATTGGGTTGTGTTGTTGTGTAAGTTAATCAAAAAATGGTTACAAAATATGGATAATAGTTGCAACATTATAAATATAATTTTTCAAATAATTCTTTCAAAGCCACTTATCGAAAAAAAAATTATAGATGTTATTTCGTAACTATAATGTTTTTATCATCAAAAATTAGATAATCTACACATTTTGTGAGATATTAATGAAGTTTACCCAGTCATAAAGATATACTCATACAAATATTTTCGTTTTCAAAAATACTGATAAATAAATGTAATTATATAGCCACCTATATTGATTCAAAACATAATAAAGTCTTTCGCTATGATACAAAACCATCTTTTATATCTGAAAAACCGATACAAAATATTTTGAAGACTTCATATAGACTGATTCTATATTACCCGTTTTGACATGAAGTATTAAGACGAAAAAAAAACAATTTTCACTCTCGTATAATTGTTAAAAATTTATCGGTTTTTATAATTCTATTTTAAAACTTCTACCATCCAATTATAATAAATAATAAAAACATAAAATCTTGATAAATAAAATTTAAAAAATATAAGAAGTTATAAAAATAATCATATTTATGAAACGCAAAATTTTCTATAGGAATAAGTTATATATTTTAAAAAATAAAATAAGATTTACTTTCTTGAGAGCAGTATTTTTTGCGGTTTTTCTATTTAACTACCATTTTTAGCTTGTTTATTGTTGTTTTCGTATAAAGAACACAACAAATAGTTTATTAAAAAATGTTTAGATTAATGACTGATATGGAATACCATATTTATTAATTTTTTAAATTGTGATTTCATAAATAAAGAACCCTTCAAACAAAAGAAAAAATAAACATTTTTATATTTTTATGTTCAACAAAAAAATAATGCGCCCAAGTGCACATACATTTTAAATTGTATAGTGCGATTTGGTCAGGAAAGCGGGAAAACCGGCCGTAGGATGGTAAAAGAAGTGGAAAACACACATTACTCTTACTTTTTTGATTTTTACTTCAAGAATGGTCGCATCCCGACTTTCCTCTACATGTATACAGTTTTTTTGGTTATTTTCTACTTTGAAAAAATGTCATCTGATCGATTTTTTTTTATTTTCCAGAATATTGTAGAGTAGACTGCATTTAACATTTTAGAAAAATATTTAAATTTTTTTCCCTTATGTATTTTTCTATAAAAAAAGTTGTTGATGTTTTTTATTTTTTTTATAGGAGAAATTAATATTTATTATCCAAATTTGTTAATAAATTTTGTTTGAATTTCTCTAGGTAGCTAAAGATATTAATTAAACATTTTGTTCTAGTTTAGATGTGACTGCAATAATAACCAAGAAAGAGTATTCTCTATAAATTGATAAAAAACATAAAAAAATAATTGTTTTGAAATCATAATTTTTTTTATGATTAAGTACAATATCAAACAAAATTAAAATAATTGTTTAAATTGATTGATTATTATCTAGGAATTCTGAAACATTAAACAACTTAAGTCTAAAAATTGAAATTATGAAAGTTAAAAATAAATTTACTGATATCGTAATGACGCCTATTTTTCCCAAATTGTTTACAATTATATTTCGGGGTCCATTTCATGGCATAATCAATTTTCATATCTAGAAATATTGCATGTTGTCGTAATTCAGTCACAACAAATAATTGAATTTGACATAATTATTTATGAAATTCTATTATTACCTTATGTTTAAAAAATAAATGTGTTTGATTTTGACTTTATTTTAAGAAATAACTGTCATTCGATTTCTGATGTCAATAATAAAAATTCAATACATTTGTTGATAATGCATCAGTTTATCTATAATTAAGATTGCTTTCATTATGGTAGCAACAATGACAACAAACACAGATTTTTAATAAACAGTGCTTATAGAAACTTTTTCTCATACTCTGTCTTTATTCTTTATTTGAGTGACTCTAGACAAACAAAATCTAGAGCGCAACACATATATTGCATAAAACCAAATAATTCGGCAAGATTTAAATATTAACTTAAATTTTACTTCAATTTTTCACAACCAATCACAAGTTTATTAAACATCAAAACATTCACTTTCATTGGTATTTCAAGCAAAGTACAAATCTTCAAGTTATAAATTGAATTTAAAATCATCAAATTACTCTTATAGTGGGAAAAAAAGTAAAAATAACAATTTAACATTTTTCTAGATAAAAAATAAACCAACCAATAAATTTATCCATTGTTAATAGAATATAAATATTTTTAAATTGATAATTAAGCAGATAAAAAAATTACTAAATTTAGTGGTTTTTATCTTCTGTAAAATTGCTAAATATCTATTTTCTTTGTTATGGGTAATGAATGAAGATAATTGATTATCACAATGAACTTATTATCGTTCCTAAATTGCAAAAGTAGTTTTTCGAGGGCAATTTTATTTACTAAATTGTTATTGTATATATTTTTTATTAAAAATCTTCTCTTTGTGCAAAAAAATAATCAAAAACATCTTGAAATGATAAGTATTTTTGCTCGAAATGTCAAAATTGAAAATTTTTGAAAAAAGCTTATCTCTATTATTTTTTTAATATTAAATTATTTTTTGTTTACTATTTGCATTCTTAGGATTTTTTTCCTTCCATATACTTTTGCAATTTTAGAATTGTTTATTTGGAATTAAAGCATTTAGGCATATTTAAATATTTAAATTTCAAAAACATAAATTTATTCTATCTATTATTAAAAAAAAGCAAAAAAATTGCGTGTTTTACATTTTTTAGTTAAAGAAATTTAGATTTATCAATAAATCTTTTTTTGAAAACACTTAAGTAAGGGATAAAAACAAATTTTTAAGTTTCATTAAATGTGTACGAGATCCTAATAATATGGTACTAAAAATGATTTTTATAAAGAATCAAGCTCGAAACAAGAGCCAAAAGTCATATCTCAGGAGGCATCTTTTTCTTTGTGCATTAAACACCAAGTATCTCTTTAACATTTATCTGATTTCAGGATTTGGTGTTTAGTACTAGGCAAATATAAATTAGATCCACCCATTTTACTTAAAATACATTCTTAAAACTTAAGGTTAAATTGTGTTATGTTTATCAACTATTTTTTCATTATTCTAGCTGTTTAATGGATGTTAAATATATGAATTTTTATGAAAACTATTCGTTAGTAAGTGTAAAAAAATGTAAAAATATTCACAAAGAGGAATTTGATCTTCAGCATGACATATAATGCGAAAAAGGAAAAAAGGTGATTCAATTTTTAAATTTTTTTATATTTAGCCTAAATTTTTACAAAAATAAATCTAACAAAAGAAAAAATTATAAAATATAAAAATTCACCAAGGCATAAATCTTTTGATTGTTGTTGTTAAAAATGAAAATTTATAGTTTAGAGAATCGTGTTAAATAATTGATATATTATGATATAAAATTACTGGTTTTGATATTTTATATAATGATTATATTTTTTGTTTTTAAGCATGATTCTAAAAGATTAAATTTTTGGATACTTATTTTTTTATGGAATTAGCGAATACCTTGACCATAATAACTACCACTATTATTAATTCTTCAAAATGTTTTCTCTCTATTTCTTTTACGTTCATTTGCATTTAAAATAGTTTAAAAGATTGACCATATCTACTAAATAAACACCAATTTAAATATAGAAATAAATTTATATTAATTTTTTAAGGATAGTAAATTGCTAAATTCCAAATATAAAAATATTTTTAAATAGTACTATATATTTTTAATCTGTATAGAAAATATAAAAATCAATAATAAC
Organism: Edhazardia aedis USNM 41457; assembly: GCA_000230595.3. Taxonomy (NCBI): domain Eukaryota; kingdom Fungi; phylum Microsporidia; family Culicosporidae; genus Edhazardia; species Edhazardia aedis. The sequence continues at coordinate 366,844 of AFBI03000044.1, forward strand.
AACAAATTACTTTTAATAACGAATATATAATAATTCTACCACAATTTAAGCACCAAAACTAATTTCATATTGTTAGTAATTCAATTAAATTTGCAATCAAAATTACTAATTATACTTTTTACTGATAAAGTGCATTCAGAAAAGTTAGGTCTATTATATTTCATGATTAGCAAGCTGTTTTATTTTTTTGTTTCCATAAAACATGACTAAAAATGTCGAAACAAAGTAAATCAATCTCAATGTCGTATGATAATAACGCTTTCTATATAATTTTTTTAACGCACAAAAAAAGTCTTTTATTGGCATATACGTTTTTTTAATATGAAAAAATTGAAGTGTGTCCATAATTATGCCACAAACCGAGAATAAGACTATCCAACCTAATATTTTAATCATTTCAGGTATTTCTTTTAGCTGAATGCAAAAAAACACCATTAAAACTAAACTTGGGATTAATAATGGTGTGCTGCAGATAAAAAACAACGTATTTAAGAAAATCTTATAGATATTTTCTTTAAAACATTGTGTATGGTTTGTTGGATTTTCAACTTCTGTTCTTAACGGCTCAGTAGGCATGATCTCGATATTATCTGACATTTTTTGAAGGGAGGTTGCTGTGTACAAATAAATTCCAATTATAAGCTATTTTAAATTTTAAGTACAATTGATATATTTCCAAAAATCATAAAGAAATTATTTAGATCAATATGGAAAATTAAATTTTTTTTATGGATGAATTTGTTTGATTTTGCTAAAAAATGCTAAAATATCATGAATCATTTTTATAGAAAAGTATAGCGGTTTTTTTTTAGGAACCATTTAAGAAAGATTTTTATCTTGATAAATTATAAATGGACATATAAAAATTTCATGATTTTAAAAAAAATTCACTCCATTTCGATTCGAAGATGATTTAACTATTTTACTAATTTTATATAAAAACTCATTTATTATAACAGAGCTCAAAGTCTACAATTCTTGAATCGATATTTTTCGAATTCTATAAACTTTATGGATATCTTTATTATAATAAAAAACATAAAAAATCATTTATTCAAAAAATATGTATTGGGTTTTGTTTCTCGTTGTAACTTAAACATCACATATTTATAAATAATTTAAATATCTTTTCTTGTAATTCTATTGATTGTATAAGATTTAAATTTTTAAAATTTTGTTTAAAAATGCTTTTAATTTAAACTTATAGCAATTTAGTAACTATAAAATTTAATAAAAAAAATATTTCCTTATTTAATTGATGATTTTTTAGAAATAGGAAATATTACTAAAAACCATTAAAATTAAATGAATTTTTGTAAAAAAAAGACAGAAACAAAAAATTATAAAAAAAACCACTAATATTAAAAAAATCAATATAATAATAAATTTATTAAAAAAAATAATAATAAAGAAACTTTTTATAAAAATAACACAATTACTTATTTACAATTTACTTTTAAATTGGTGATACTCGTGTTATGATTTAAGTTTATCCTAAAATGTGATTTAGTTTTGAAACAGGCGCTTTTTTATTTTACCAACCATTAATTTCGGTTTTAAGACACTTTTTTTTGGCTAATTTTAGTTAGCTCTTTATTTTTTATGCTAGCCAATTAAGTAATATTAGAAAAATAAAATTTAGATGTAAAAATGAAATTTATTGAACTATAATAATGTATATTTTTTTCAAAGAAAAATATTTTCTTAATAACTAGGGCATAAAAACTTACAATTTTTTGTTTTTGTACCTTTTTCAATAAATGCAATTTTAAATTATATACTAATAAAACATAAATTTTTTTAACAAATAAGTCATTTTATTGTAGCTCTTTATTCACTGCATAAGTTATCCATGTTTTTATTCGACAAACATTTTTCTAGACTTGCAATGTTAAAAATTGTTTGAATATCGGAATCTGAGCAAAAAAAAAATTTACATTGAAATATGTAATTTCAAAAAAAATTAAAAAATATAACAACACTAAAAAAATAGTTCCATTTCACCTTGAAAAATATTTTCTATAAATATGCCATAAAAAACTTGTATAACACAAAAAAAGTTATAAATAAGATTTTTTGCACAAAAAAGTGTTTTTTTTCTATTTTTTTTAATATTAAAAAATTTTATAATTCAAAGTGATGCATTATAGCGAAACACTTTAATATGAATTTTTCATGTTAAATTTGCCTTTTGTACGTATATTACGATTATTGTAACCATAGCTTCTTCAAATGTATGATTAAAAAGTGCCAAATACTAGATTAGTTTGTAATTTTACGACGAGATTTTAAAATTAAATAATTTAGTTATAATAAAGACACAACAAAATATATCATAGGAACAGTTGGCTCCACCATTGCATGAGATAGATTGTAAAAATGAATAAATAATTAACTTTGTTCGCTATCTCCTCATTGATATGATTTTGTAGATTTCTTCTGTTGTTTTACATTTATACATGGGAAGCATATAATTATGAGAGATAATGTTAGTTAAATGTAAGATGTGTTTTAAAAAACGTCTTTTAACATTTATGTCTCCAGAAAGTGATAAAATATAAACTATTTTATGAGTTTGAAATTTTACTTTTTTAAAGGAATTTGTATTCTAAATTGTTGTTTCATATACGTATTTATTTAAAAAGTGGTTTGATGATTTAGTTTTTATTCAAAAAATTCTGCATATTTATTTCTGTTGGCATAATATAATAAAACAATAGATCTTCATTTATTCGACTAAAAATTATGTAAATTTTGCACATTAAAAAATTAAATATTAATTGCTTAAAATTTCTTGCAAATTAGACTATAATGCATTATTAAAAGAAAAATTATATATGGTATATTTTAAAAAAATATTGAATAACGAAATGTTATTTTTTTCTATTTGCCGAACCATTGTATTATTTACACCACATAAAAACAAAATACTTATAAAAATATAATAATTTTCAATGTGTTTAACTTTTTTTCAAAAAAAAGTCTTTCTTTAGCATAAATATATATGATATGCAAATAATCTTTATTCAGGTAAATCTCAATAATTTTCTATATAGAATGTCGGGATATAAAATATATAAAATACAAAATAATTTATGTGTTTATAACTAGAATATAATTAGTTTTATAGAACAGAATAGGGGAAATCTATACTCGTTATGTTTTACTTGTTAAAAGCTAAAATAATTTCTTTTCCAAAAGAAAGTTACATTCTTTTACTAAATATACATTTTATAACTTTAGACGTATTTAGTTACTTACAAGTTAAATTGTTTTGCTGATTCGTTGTTAAGTCAATGCAATGAATTTCTGAAAACTATTGCAAAAAAATCTTTTAAGGCTAGCATACTGTGGTACCATAAAATATTGAAAAATTGTTAAAAAATATTCTTCTTTATGAGAACAAATATGGATAATTAGAATTTGCTTAAATATGGGATTTTGTATTTCAATTTCCAATTAAATACGAATTTTATATGTTCATCAATTTTAGTTGTTCCGAAATTAGAATGTGTTTTTGGTTTATCAAAAATTGCTAATTGCTATAAAAAAAGAAGAACAAAAAAAATGTTGAAAAATATGTAATATTTTAATAAATAAATAGTTTACGTTTTAAAAATAAATATAATGATGAACAAAAATAATATTTTTTTTCTTTTAATTATAGCACTAATACTTTTAACAAAAACATTTTAGAGTATTATTTTAGGCAAAACAAAATACCATGTAAATATAACACATACAAATACATTAAACACATCTTTTTTAGTTAAGGTTAAATAATTACTTAATCTAAAGTTCCAAGATCTTAATAATCACAATCGATAAACAATTTTTTGATTTTTAATGACAGAAATATGTGATAACGTTTTCGAGCACCTTTATATTTTTTATGATTCAATCTTTGGATCCGTTATAAAAAATTATTTCAAAAATAGGCTATATCAAGATCACTTTTGCAAATGAAAAAGATCAAAAAAATCGATTTTCTTTCTTAAAAATAGTATTTATAATAAATAAAAGGTTTAATGAATATATAATAATTGTACATGCTTCTGATTTTAAGGTGTTATGTATCATGAAATGTTAAATGCTGCACATTCGTTTTGTTTTCTATCCATAATATGATTAAAACTGTACAAAGAATATTAGTATTGTTTTTTATTAACTGTTGATTTTTGAATAAAATTAAATTGTAAACCAATGATATATAAATTTTAAAGCAAAATTTGTGTCTTGAAAATTAAGAAAATATTTGTTTTTGTCGTATTTATTAATGATATAAATAGTTATAAGATTTAGAAATAATCAGTCACTTTTAGCAATAAAAGGGTTTTATAGTTGATTAAAAAGTTAAGTAAGAAATTATAGAGAGAAAAAAATCTTAAAAATGCTAGTTCTTGGACTTAAAATATTTTAATGGCACACCCATCTAACAAAATATAAATATAAATAGGCTAAATATTTCATTTATAATATATTGTTTTTAAAATTTTTTTGTTTGTTATATATTTTTGGAAAAGGTTTAAATGAACAAAATAGATCAATGTGATTTTACATACGAAAATTTCTTCAAATTATGTGTCTATTTTGAGCGTTAAGAATATAAGTAAAATTGGATAATATCATGATTTCCCAGAAAAATTATAAAAAACAACTAGTTACATCAACTATTTTTTATATTTTTCATTGTATAGGTGTACTATTTATTCTAATTTTACATGAAAACCTGCGCAATATCTGACCAAGGTATAAAAAAAAACATTTTTGGATTAAAAACAACGATAAAAAATCAAAATGTAATAAAAAAAACCTTATTGATGTAAATAAATACGATAGTCTAAAGACGTTAGAATGTTATTTTTATTACAATATTAAAAAAGAGCACATCAAATGATTTTTTATAAAAATTTTGGTTTGAAATAGAACAAACAGAAGTTTATATGCATAAATTTTTTT
>AFBI03000045.1:0-94655 GCA_000230595.3 Edhazardia aedis USNM 41457
TATGTTATATTTGTGTATAGAGAAGATCTAGTAATCACTTTTCAATAAGATTTAAATTTCAAAAGTGATCATTATGTGTTACTTCAGGCATTAATTTTTTTCGAAAAAAATAAAAAATCTGTAAATAGAAGACGATTTCAATAATTTTGCATGTTTTTTGACATTATAAAAAAATCATATTATTAAGAATCATCGACTTGATAAGTAATATATATGATGAGATTTAGAATTTAAGTTTATAGACTTGATATTTTACTCTAAATATTATTTTCGGTTAATTCCAATCCATTGTGTAAATTATGTATACTTGTTGTGCAGCATAAGTCTTATGGTTTAAATTGTAAGCTAAATTTTTTTTATATTGCAAAGAAGTTATTTGATAAATTTACTGAATTTTCGATGCTTAAAATCTGCAACAAAAATGTGTTGCTGCTCATCAGCTGCTTCCGTTTTCTATCAAATAAAAATCATGAGAAGAAATAAGAAGCAAAAAATTAATTTGGTCAAATAGATTACTTGTGTTTTAAGTCCTGTAAATAAGTTGACAGTAGCAAAGGTATTTTGATATTTCTCAGCGTTACCTAAATATTGCTGATATATACAATTTTTGAAAATTCAGCAAAATGTTAATGCTGAAGATATTACAAAACTGCATTAAAAATGAAAACTTAGATAGCCAAATTCAAGAAATCTTTAATATATTTTTTTTAAAAAAGCATTGATTCTTATATTTCTCAATAAGTTCATATAGAAATTTAAGCCATATTTTTCTGCATGCATCTTTTTTTATCAACCTCGACTGATGTATTTAAAAATGCCATTTTTATGCCGTATTATATTATGGTAAAATTTTTTTATTATAAGGAAAAATTATGTTGTTCATAATGTCAAAAAAAATCATTTAAGAACATGAACAATGCAAATAAAAAAAACATAGATAACCTCCCAAAATCACGATTAAATTAAAAAATACCAAAAATTAATTAGTATGTGCTATATGAAGCACTATTAGAAAACTTTGAAAATGAAAATATTACTTGTTTTTAATACATGTTTACTTAATTATAAAATTTTTATAAACTTATTTTATGATAAGATGCACCAACCTAATCTCATGATAAAATTCTCATCTAATCTATAATATTTCCACATAAAAAACCAAAAAACTAAAATTTCTAAATCATGCTTAAACAATTTATTTCAATTTACATTATAAAATATTTTCGTAATGTCAAAGATAAAAATGACCTATAAAAGTTTTACATTTGATTTAGATTAAATCTTTGACCAAATATCAATATTTTTAAAATATTTTCTTTTTATATTTTTCAGTTTGAAAATAATCAAAAATGTTTTAATAATATATTAAATATATAAAAAACAATGAAAAGTATAAATTTAGAGGATTATGATCAACAACACACAAATTTATCTATTATTTTTCATTAGAAAAACTTCGATACGAACGACTTAAATATCAATGAATCTAAAAATTTTATGGATAGTTTATATTAACACAATTAATAAATTGTTTAATTTTAGATACAACTTATTAATATTAGAACTGGCAGTGTTGTATACCGTAATCAAAGTATCGGCTCTCAATAAGTGATGATTGCTTGATTCTTTTTTTATAAATATATTTTGATCGGCCAGTGTCCTGATATGTTTTTTGTGAATGAATGTCATTTTTTGCTGATTTTTATCTTATCTTTGTGATAAGATTGATGAAAGTAGATATATAAATATTGGTTTGTTATATTCTATATCATGTGATATTTGGGGAATATTATCGTATTGTTGGGGATTTCAAGTTTTCCTGTCCATATAAATAAGTTTTTTATATAATAATGCGTTAAAAAAACATATTTTATCAAGTCGTTTACAGAAGCTTCTTTCATCTAAACTGACGGTTGAATTTTTTCGAATGTTAAAAATTTGCGAATATAAGCAATTGCAAGTTTTATATGTCAATATAACAGAGCTAAAAAACATTAAAACTGATTATTATATATAACATATATTGAATTTTGAAATATATTACAGATATTGATGATTATCAAATATCTTCATATAATTTTTTTGAAAAAGTAAATTAGTATTTCATATCCACAAAATCAGATAACTCTGTTTTCTGTTCAAAATTTTATTTCCAAAAAAAGTAATAAACATTTAATTTTTATTGTATTAAAGAATGCAATGTCGTTTTTACAAATACTTTTTTGTGTTGTTTGCAAAATAATAAAATCATTTGAAATATAAAATAAATAAAAAAAATTTATTAAAAGATTTGTGTTTAGTTTCTACAAACTCAAAACATTGCAAACTTATGAATACACAATATCTTTGACAGAATTATAAATTAAACAGCGCGATTTCAATTGATCTATTCAGGCGCAATTCTTAATATTATTTGAATGCGGAAATTTTTCTAAATATCAAATCTAAGCCTTGGTTACATTTAAGCCTTTGTTTAATACAAACAGACCAATGTATTATAAATTATTTACATAAAAACCAATCAAAAAATTCTATTGATAGATAAAATATCAAAATCTTACTCTATAAGTTTCATATAAATCATTTCAATTTACAAAAAGAAATCATAAACAAAATATAGCCCCGATGGAAAAGAAAACATTTAATTTTTTCAGAAAGATTAATTATATTTTTAAATTAAATTTATTTTTTTTATTAAAACACCATAACGTATTCATTAACTATAAATTTCAAATTTTTTAAATACATGCTACGAAGAAGGATTATTCTATTGGCATTCAGTGTATCATTCTAAGATTTCATTGTGAAATCTTTATAAACTAAAGAGTTGGCTAATTTTTATCAAATATTAAGTTTTAAAACAATCATTGTTTTTCAGATATTATTGAAAGTTTTTTAAAAAATATGCAACAAGTATACAATTAAAATGTACCAATATATATATCCTATTATCAATATCTCGAAAAAAATTATCTTTTGTGCTGGGATCTCCAAAAATATAGAATGTCTTTTATGTACTGGTATACATGTTTTTGCTGATAGATTTATTGACAAAAAACATATATATAGTCACTAAAAACAATCATAAAAAAACTTAAATTATTGTTTATTGAGTTTATTATTAAAATTTATTTCTTTGTGGTGCTTTTACTGTTCCGCTATTTTATATCCTGGTGTTAAGTGCTCATAAATATTCAAAATAACAATTTAAAATGTTTTATATATGTAAATATGATTTACGATACTAATTTATACAAAAAATATAAACTAATGTAAAACATATGATGTAATAAGTGGTCAATAATTTTTTTTGTAAAAAAATTGCATCAAGATATATGCTATTTTTAAAAAAATTAATTGTAATAAATATTAGAAATATAGAAAAACTCATAGTTCCAAATTTTTGAATAAAAATAAACTTATATCAAAAATAAAAAACGGCTGAATAAAGATTTATATATAAAGTAATTTTAATTAAAATTCTTCTATGGTTCGTTTAAAGAAGCACCAAAAATACTTTTAAGTATATGCGTAACATAAAATCAATATGTTTTAAAATATCATGATAAGTATAATTTCGATGGTGATAATCTACAAAGACACATGAATGACAATTGTTAGTATTTACATAATTTACTACACAAAGCATCAAGTAGAGAACATAAAGATTCATAGAGTTAAATGAATATATTTAAATAAAAATAATTCTATAGTTGTCTTAAAAATCCAAAATAATCGCTATTCTTTTTTTTAATGTATCGATCTGGTAAATTATTTTTAATAATGATTGAATGTGAGCATATTCTAACTTTGTGACGTTTATTGATCAACTTCTTATTTGTTGAAAAGATGAAATCGAATATTTTAATTTTTTATATTTTATTCATTTTTAATTTATTTCTTTTTTTACTGTACATACATTGTTTTTAATACATATAATTGATGCCTTTGATGTGTTGTGAATACTAAAAGTTTATTGATTTTTGACAGGTGCCTTAAATATATTGGTGAAAGTCTGTTCAATGAATAATATAAGAAACAGTGATTATTATAGAAAACCAAATTTGCTGTAGCTAGACAAATGTTTAAAACTTACATGTCTTACAAAAATAACAAATTTCTTTTCAATTTTGATTAATCTCGATCATTAAACTATAATAATATAATGTAATCGAAACACACCAACAATGTATTATATTCTGATTTAATTATCAAAACTATAGAAAAATATAGAGTAAAATTACTCTAAGCAAATTTGTGTGAATAATTTATGTGTATTACCATATTTTTATCTCTAAATGTCTTTTCATTATCAATAAATTAAGAAATACAGTTGTATTATTTGATATTACTACGATAAACGTCTTATCATTTGATATTAAGATTCAATGAAAACATTATATGCTCATTAAAAATATATAAGTAAATTTTTTAGGCTATATAATATTTATAAATATTACAAGTAGCTAAAAAATCTAGACAAAAAATCTTATATTTGTTATATTTGTTTTCTTGGGAAATATTGTGTTTATATTATAATTATTTAAATTGCGCTTTAGAATTGGTTAAAATCAACTATTGTTTGACATTACAGCAAAAACAATTTGGAAAATATATTTTATATAATTGTTGCCTAAAGTATTTATTTTTTTGTCGGTTTAATGAATATCCGACATGCGAAGATTAGACTGAAGCAAAAGATCATTCAATAAGTTCTTTGCATTAAAAAAAATTAGATAATAACAGTTGGGGTAATCGGATTGGCTAAAAACATTCAGACTGATTTTGAAGATAAAAGAACCTCTGTATTCTTACTCATACAAAATCATTACGGAGACTGAAGAAGATGGGACAAACGAGTCCAGGGACAAGGAATAAGAGTATGTGCCAACCATACATTTTTCCGATAGCGGAAAAAATTAAATCATCTTTTTATTTTTCTTAAATTTCCTCTTTTTATTCTTCTCTTTTTGATTCTTCACAGAAAGAAAGTATTAGATAAAATTATTTTTTAGAAAAAGGAACCAAAATTACAATGTGTTAGTTAATTTTTTGCTACAAAAATATAGATTGAAACGTGTCAGTAAGCATATAATATGAGCACTAATCTTATTCATAATTGAAAAAATGTATATAAATACCTAATTTGTTGTTCGTTTATATAAGATTTCTGGTTGCATTTTTTGCTTCGTTATAAACACCAAGCATAGAATTCAAATAAAGTTCCGTTTTTTTATATATGTTTTTAGTTTGAAAAGAGGATAAATTTTTTTATTCTTTGAATTTAGCTTGAAAATTGTCGAAAGAACAAAATATAAAGGTATTTAAATGCAACAGAAAGTGTAAAAGTAATAAAAATAAATTAATTTTTAAATGAAAAAATATACGCCTATATCTCTTCTATATTTTAAATGCTTATATACACCTATATATATATATATATGAAAAAAAAGGAAGAAACAATCATCGAACACATTATAATAGAAATAAAGAATTGTTTTTGTATAAAACACAATTTCAATTATAGAAAAGATAACTATCGTTTTGAAGTAGCTTTTTTTTGTATTATTATATGAATATTTATACAATACATATAAAAAGCGATGTCTTTTGTCACTTCTACATTACTAAATGGTTTTCACAATTGTAAAAAAAAACATCAAAGATAAATTTACAAAATAAAAAGTTATACGATATATCAAAAAATGGATTGAAGTTTTCTATTAAAAGAATTAAATCTTAATGCAGTGTATTGATATTAAATAATATTATTTAATTTTTTATGTATGTATATTCTTAATAAATGAGTATCAAATTATGTTAGATAAAACATTATAAAACTATATATGAAATTAAATAGATATTACAGAAACGTAGATTGTTATAGTTTCAAACAATATGTAACAATAATAAAAATATTTGCTTCACATGATAAGAAATTGCAGCATTGTTAATATTAAATAAAAAAACCTATAATTATATATGACAAAATTTTATTATTGTTGTCTATCGATTATTTAGAAGTTTAAAAACTGGTTGATTTATAGCTATAACAATTTTTTTATGCCAAATGTTGTGACATTTATCCTTTAAAATTTTTATTTGTTTGATATTGGCGAATTAAATATATAAAATAAATGATAAAATATTTTGGTTGCATGCAAATTTAGTAAAAGATGTAGTTTGACATCATCTTAATAATGATCAAATTTTTGATCGGTTTAAAACTATTTAAAGTCTTTTTTTATTAAAATCATGCGAAACTTAAAACAATATGATCTAATTTCTTATTTATCTAATACCTTTACATCCTACAATAATATCTCTATTTTTTGCAAATACTTTATATTATTTATTTTTTCTGTGGCAAAATGAAAGAAATAAAAATATCGTAATTTCGGTGCGATATTTTTTTACAGAAAATCAGTGAATATATATTATGCTATCCGAGTCTATGACTTTTTTTTATTATGATTTTTGTATATTTTGATCATTAAACATTTACCTGATGATTTTTTAGCCACACTACATAATGAAAGGCAATAAAATCGAAAAAAATAACGTATTCACATAAAAATCATATAAAGATATATATAAAGCATAAAATAACATTTGTAATTGTAAAGTTAAGAAATGCGTTAGCAAATACAACATATAAATTGTATATACTTTGTTTACATTACAAGAAAGCAATTTTACGATAAAAAAATTATTAATATTTTTTTGCCAATAAAGAAAGTATTTGAAGGAAAATTGAAAGTACAAATAATTTAAAAGCAATTTTTTATGTTTTTTAAAATAATTTTTCGTTTAAGTCCTAAATAATACCATTATTTTTTATATTACCTTCTTTTAGTATATTAGATATAAAAACTTTAAATATACAATAATCAAATAGGTATTAAAAAATTTTATATTATATATACTGTCCTGTGAGCTATAAGTTTTGTTATCAAAAAAGAAAATCTTGCGCATTTAATTTTTTTTGTTCATTCTGTTCTATTAAAATACCTTTTTGTATTTTTATTCGTTATAAATGTCATTATCATCACTAATATTATGATTTACAAACTTATATACCATATTATTCCTACATTTTCTCATACTACTCAAAATATTTCTTAATTGCTAAAAATTCATTTTCTTATTAATGCATTAATTTATAATAGTTACAATTGCATTTTTCTTAGATTAAAAAAACTACACGTATTTTTAAATTTGAAATATTTTTATTAAATTTATTTATTTTAAATCTCATCAATATAAAACACGATTATATTATAAATTTTTATTTATAAGTAATGTTTTGTTTTGCATATAAAAATATTAGGAATAGTTTTTATCGGATTAAAACTAGTGTGGTATTTTTTTTTACGCAAATAAGTATATATAATTCAATTTAAATATATAAAAAACAAATATTACAACACATTTCATATTATAAGAACATATTTACATGCACATTTATATGAATATTGACAGCCAATAGGATATCGCAATTAGAAAACAAAAAAATAATGTATATGAAATGTGCGGAAATATTGCTATTCATGATATTTTTACCACTCAGTATAAAAATACTAAAAATAAATATAAGAATGTATAAAAAAATATTTATATGATATAGGAAAACATGAAGATTATACTTTTAAATATGTTATATACTTAATTAAGTAAAATTTTTCATAAAATAAATGCAAAAATATGGTTTTTTGAATTGTATTCTTCGTTAATAGATATATTCTTTATTCCTCCAAAACACATTCTTCACTTTACTTTTTTCATGGGGCACAAAATAAATGAATATTCTAAAGATAAACTTTTTAAAACATACAAAAAATCAAAAAATTAAACCACAGAACATGAAACTTAAATATAAGAAAAAATATATTACATTACATAAATAAACCAATGCCTATTTTATGTGCATTATTATGATGTTTTCTATAAAAGAAAGTTCAAATAATATTTCTTTATTATTTTATTTCTCTGTTACAAAAAAAATTATTTGAAAAATACATCTTTGTAATCTTGTAATTAAAAAATATAAAATCAGTAAAAGAAAATCCGAATCACATACTGTAAAAATGTAGTAATGATATTACTTATTTTAGAATTTTGATTTTATTAAAATTTCCGCAATAATTGCGAACAAAATTTCTTGTTTTTCTTTTATATGTTTAAAATATTAACATTTCAGTGGTTTTAATAAATTTTTGTCAGAACACAAAAAATTTTTTTTTCGAAGAGAATAATATTTTCTAGATGATAAATATAAAGAGTATTAAGAGTTTAGTGTACTTTAATTCAAAACAATTCTATATATTTAGGAAAAAAATAATGTTTATTTATAGAAAAGTTGTCTTTTGATTTGTAAAAATGCAAAATTATATTCGACAAATTAATCTTGTCAAAAAATGTTAAAAATTTGAAATAAAAATTGTCATTGGCTAATGTAATCGTTACTAATGTAAATTAGTTTTTTTTACAAAAATTGACATATAATGATTTAAGATGTTTTACTGTAAATTAAGTGGTTTTTAAAATATTGATTTTGATGATTGATGATTGGTTTGAAAAACCAAAAAAAATTATATAAAGAAATTCGTTTTAAATTAACACGCATATAAAACAATCTTTAATTTTATCTTCGTTTTCTCATAATTCTAATCAATATCCATCCAACACTAGACAAAATCGAAATTTTGAAAGTTATATAATCTTAACTCACTAATTAGTATTTTATGCAATAAATAAGAGTCTATATTTATTATACGGTTGCGATTCTCTTGTTTGATAAATCCTATGTAGTTTAATTAGTTTGTATTTTATCACAAATAAAATTAACAAATGATAATAATTATTTTAATATTTGATCATGCTTAAAAAATGTTTTTTTCTTGATTTTTTTTATCTATTCAATCAAGATAATTTCTTTGATATTGATTTTTAAAAATTAATTTACTTTTCTCTGATGATGGCAAAAAAGCTTAAATAGCTTTAGTAAATGTAGTTTTCGAGTTTTATTAATTTCTATATATATTTCGGATACAAAAAAAATACATCGAACAAGACGATTGGCCAGCTAAGATTATCCAACAACGTATTAATAAAGTTTTGCAAAGAAGAAATCGATTTTAAACATTAAAATTTTTACAAGCGGTCGTAAAATACGAATAAAATGTGACACGAATTATTTTGAAATTTCAGAATTTTAAAAAACAATTACCGAAAACAAACAAAATGTAAAAACAATAAAAATAAAGTTTTAGTATGTTTTCGTGTTATAAAATAAATAAGGATAACAAATTATTGAAATAGGCATAAATTTCTGATATATTTAACAAATACTGCACAACTTGTGCAAAATAATATTTTTTTTATCCTGTGTCATTGGATAAAAATAAATACCATCCACAACATACTACAATTGGCCAAAAAAATTTAGTAAACATATTAAAAAAGTTTTTAATCTGAAAAAAACACACCAAATTTTTCTTAGAGATTGTAAAAGAAGTTTTTCGCAAAAATAAAAACTTAATATAACAACAAAAAATAAAATGCGTTTTTCTAACATGTAAACAACTCGAAATAAAAAAAATATTTTGAACTAAAAGCAAAATAAAAAATATTTTTTTCGCTGTTAGATCGATTTTTATCAATAATTGGAATTAATTGTGCTAATTTAACAGCATATGATGGTAAATAAACAAAATGTACCTCAACCATATATTTCCTTTATTACATTAGTTAAAAATAATTAATATTTGTATAATCACATAGGATATCACTTCTGTGACAGGATTTATATGTTTTTTATTATTTTTGTCATATTCTTAATCAAGTTCACTTCTCAATTTTTCTTCATTCATTTTACTCTTTTTCATTGGGTCAAGGAAATAATAAAAAATAAAAGTGTTTTTTTTGAAGTATGTGCGTAATTCTAAAAGATATTTTTTCTGTATGTTGATAATATATTTTACGTGCAATAAATTTCTTATTTATATAGTGATAAATTTGAATATAAAACTATTCTGTGCCATAAGTTTAATGAATAAGTAAAACAGTAATAATATTTCATTTGAACAAAATAAATTGCGTTTTTCAAGACCTCTAAAACTGCAAATTATAACACATGAATTCAAAATTTACATTAAAAAGATGCATTATATTTTTGCCGTATTAGATAATTATGTTTAAAAATAACATTGCAAAACCGATTATACTAAAATAAAAATGTTTATGAATAGATAAATAATGCCCTAGTCATATATTTTTACACTTTCTAGTTTGAAAAGCAATTTTTGTATTTTATCGATAATTGTCGATGTAGGTCATGGGTGGTGAACCTCTTTTGGATCTTTCGATGGTACTTGACACATGTTGGATTTTTAAGTAAAATTATATATTGTGAATAAAAAGAATAATTATGATCTTAATGTTAGTTAAATTTTAAAGCTTTAAAATTTAATGATTTTATCTTTTATTTAATTTCACCGTGGTTTTGTAGTGTTATTCTTCTTTTTTTCTTCTTTTTTGTCCTTTTTGTTGTTATTGTTGTTGGGTTATTTTTGGTTATAACATTAAGTGCCTCACCACGCAGGATCCTACTCCTGTTTTTTAAGGAAAGCTTACATAAATGTCATTTGAACCTCCTGGGTAGATATTCATTGCATATTCTTCAAAATAATAATTTTATGATTGCTGTTTTGAAATGCTTTGGGCTGATTTTCATAATTATAGTTGAGAAAATATTTATGACATATTTATAAATTATTTGTTGTTCAGATATAAAAGCTACACTGAAATTAAAGTCTAAAAAATCAATTAAATCATATAAAAGTTTCTATGTTACGATTTGAGAATAAATGGATTTTATGCATCTCAACATTTTAATGAAAATACTATGATATAAAAATATTTTATGGTGTATGTAAATGTTCTTAAATTTTTAAACAATGGAATAAATAAATGAATTTGTAAGTTTAAGATAAAAACAACAAAATAAATATAAAAAACACTTTATTTTGAATCAAAAAGAAAATACAAATTCTTATCAATAATTACTATAAAAAACAATCAAGAAAAAGTATTTGATAAAACATTTTTATTCATAATTAAAACATAAATCATAATTTATATTCTTTTTAATAAAATAATTTAAACAAAATATCTTAAATTTAAATTGCAGATTCTATATCTGAATGAGTATTTTACTAAGATAATGAAAAAAATTGTTATTTTGTGCGAAGACACAATAAAAATATGAAAAAATATCAGAAGTTCATTTTTTTGGTATAAAAATTAGATTAAAGACCATGTGTGATGCTTATATTATCAAAATAGTTTGTCTTCGTTTTTAAAATTTAAATTCAAAATATCGGATTTGATAAAATTATTTTATTTCTAAATCATGTATATTTATATCCTGTGCCAACCTTAGTAAAATTTTAAAAAATATATTATGAGATTTTAGACGAAAGACAGGTTACATGTTGTATGTTTTAACGATTCTTTTAATTTAAACGTTTTTAATCAGTATTTTGTAGTCATTTTTAATTCGTCAAAAAAATAAAAGTTTGTAAATTTGATAAATTTTTGATATACTAAAATACGAAATTATGAAAATTTTTATGCCAATGATGAGATCTGCTTCTGTGTCTAAAATGCTTTCCATTGTATAGAATATTATTGGAATTGTTTTAGACACCAAACACCGTAAAATTAATATTATAATACTTTTTTTAGAATGTTTATAATTTTTAAAAAATCAAAATTGAATGAAAATATTCAAATACATCAATTTTTGCGATCTGCAAACAAACATAATTTTATAATGATAAAACCTTGAATAACAATATTAATTTGTTTGGATAACATCAAATTAAAAATATACAAAACCCCAAAAAATTCAGGATAGAAAGACGCAAATCATTCGGAAGAATTAAAATAAAGATTTAATCGTTATTTCCAAATGAAAAAATCACTTTCATCAAACTTAAATTGTTAATTGTTTATTTGTATAAAATAAAAGAAAGGCTCTAGTGATCTTGTCAAATAATATTTCGTATAATTTGTGAATGATACTATTGAGAGATTTTTAATGATGCTAAAAAAAATAACAAAAATTTTCCTTGAGATAAATATGTGAAAAAATGACATCGGTTTTCTTCTCGTAGTTAAAACCAAAATTATTTATAATACAAATTTTATAAATAAAGAATGATTTTTATTATTTTGTTGTAGTGATATTGTTTTTGACTTTTATGCCGTATTGCTATCTTTTCTTGTATTAGTGCCGTTTATTTAAAATATTTTTTTCAACCGCATATAATATAGGTGAGCAAAAATAAATTAGTTAGTTAATAAAGATTAAATTATCAATATAAAAAACATATAGAATTTTAATAGATTTTAAATTGTAATCTAAACACATATAATTTAAAAAAACAGAATTTGCAGAACATACTTACCATTAGAAATTTACTTACACTGTGTTAATTGGCTTTTTTAATATATCTAGAATATATGAAATTTGTTTTATTTATATAATAAAATATTTATTTCACATCACTTTGAAATCACTGTAGTAACATAATTTAAGTTAATTTATGCTGTTACATGAAGGGATTTGGTTTTTTAGTAGCAAATACTCTAGAATTTTGATCTTACATCTCAGATTACTTGAGAAAGTGTTTTTTTTCGCTCGACTTTCACATTTTCATGGACGCTTGTATTGGTGTTCTAAAAAAGATTTTTCAAACAATTTTTGAAGGTACAATTATTTAATGTTATTTTTTATATACTTGATTTCTTTCTGGATTTTTCTTAGAAATACAAAAGTGATGCAAGAAAACTAAGATAAGAAACAAAATAAATTAAAGAATAGAACAACAAGTTTTTTTTTGTCATCATCGTGATATTGTGATACAATTATTATACCACATATTATTTTCCTCTAAAACAGCCTCGCACAGTAGCTATAAAAAAACAAGAATTTTACATATAAGCAAAGTTATTTGTAAATCAAAAGATATATTGTTTTACAGATATATTTATATTACGATTACAAGAAAATTTCTTTGAATTATTTATAAACAAGAAAAAAAATTAGAAGATTAGAATCTTTGCTATGCTTCTAATTGCAACAGAGAAATAATTTGCAGCAAATTTTTTTATCTTTTTGAATTTGCGTTTCTTCACAATTTATATGATACGAAAAATCGTAAAAAACTTCAAACTGTTTAAAAACAAAAAGTCTACTTAAGAAAATACCCTGTTAATAAAAAAAACAGAAAATTTCATGTTTTTTAAGAATTCTTAACTAAAAATGGTCATTTAAATAAAGTTTTATGCAAGAAGTTAATGAGAAGAAACCACTTTAATAAATATGAATACTTTATTATCAAATTTTTTTTATAAATTCAAGATACCAGATTCACTTGTGAGGATATATATGGTAAAGATTTTAGATTTTCTTTTTATTGATACTATTACAAAAATCTTGGATCTTTAGAAAATCTTCCAGTTTCTTTAAAGCTTTTCTACGATGACTAACTTTATTTTTATCAGTAAAATTACATTCAGCGTATGTTTTTTCCATACCATCCGGCACAAAAATTTTATCAAAACCGAATGCGTTAACATTGTGAATTGGTCTATTAAAAGTCAATTGACCATTTACAACAGCTTTAAAACATTTTGTAGTATAAGATTGTGTTTGTCCTGGGCTATCGTAACAAATCCCAATCGCACAAATGGCTGTTGCACTTTTATCATGTATATTTAAAATTTTTTCTAAATTCTCAAATCCATTGGAAATGAACTCTTTTACATACACACCTGGAAAGTTATTCAACATTTTAATTTCTAGGCTTACATCGTCTGTTATCACACAAATCGGTTCAGGGTATCGTGGTTTTATTATGCCATATGCATCAATCGCCTTTTTGATTACAATATCTTCAATGCTTCCCTGAATTTCTGTTATGTCTACATTTTCAGCAATGAGAGGAACAGTAAGAATATCTTTGGCCTCTTCGAATTTGTGCTTATTGGAAGTTGCAAAAAAATAAATCATTTGTTGAAAAGGGATAAATTCAATAATTTATAAAATAACTATAATGATAAAATCATATTTGAACAAGTTTTTTTTGATAAACTTGTTCGAATTGACAATTTACTTGTATATTTAAACAATCATTAAATTGTAAATGTTTGATTATGACTGCTCAATTAAAATGTTTCAGGCAAATAAAGATCAAAAAACAACGATTATGATGTGTTATTAAAAATACAAAAATATTCTTTTTTATTTTTGTCTTCAAAATATTAAGACTTCAATAGGATATAAAAGTATAAAGAAGATTACTTATGGAAAATTATTTTCTATGTGCTTGTAAGTATTTTTGCACAAAAACCAAGACCGAGCAACGATTATGGTTCGGCTCTAACAGAAAATTTATGATTATTAATTTAAAAGAATAAAATAATTAACTAGGATGAGAGAATGACAAAATAACCATAAATTTGTATTTTTAATCACAAATTGAGTTTATATTATTAATTGCAGATGAATAATAACAGTCATGAACGAATGTAATCTCAAGCAGAAAAAAATGTATTTTTGTCATTCTACTATTACCAATAATGAGTAGATTTATAAAGCTTGTCATAATTACACGCAAAGTTAAAAAAACTATATTTATGAGGGCAAATGACAAATATCTAATAAATTGCCAAAAAGAAAAATAAAAAACAATAAAAAAATTATATATATATATAATTTGAGCTTATGTTTATTGTACTTTAAAATCATTATAGTAATTAAACTTATCGTATAGGCAAAATATTAGTAACACAAAAAATAAAATATGATACGCTCAAATTGAAGAAAAATTATAATCAAGTAAGTTTTCAAACATTTTTTATCATTTCCATGCTGTTTTAGCAAAAATGAAATTGCAAATTTCGAAAAATGTGAACGAAACAATAGAACTTTTCGTAATTTAGAAGTCATTTACCTAATCATTTGCATGCCTTTTTCTGTTTGATTTATAACAAGATATAATTTACGATACAAAATTGAAGCATAATAATGCACGAAAATACATGAGTATATATATTAGCCCCTAAAAGTAATACTTGTTTATTTAAACCATTTTTATCATTCATAATATCAAACCTATCTACAATATCTATTTTTTAAATGATTAACATTTTTTTAGTAACTTTCCAAATTGTTATCTGTAAGATACAATTTCTGCACATCAATTCAAAGTTAGTATTAATATCGATTTGTATTTCTGTATCGGCAAATATAGGCACACTCATAAGAAAAGCTATTAATATATGAATTTTTTAAAGAGAAGATTAACTCTTAAATAGAGTTTCTAAAATATCATCAAATTCTGTTGTTTCTTTTATTTCTCCAATTCTTAAAAAGATTAATTAATACTCCAGACAACGAATAAAGTAAGCGAATAAAGAAACCACACGAATGTAAAAACATATAAACAAAAATTTATAAAGAAAAAACTTTGTTTTGATGACATCTATTTTCATCTCTTTATTTAATGAATATTAAATAACTTTTTCCTTTGAATATTCACAAGTTGATTAAGCTAAAAAATAAAATCAAAATATTATTTATATTGTATGATCTATTTATAAGGTTAAAACATACTTGCTTTTGGAATGTAATAAATCCATATCAAGTGTAAAATCGTCACTTGCAGGTGTTTAAAGATAACGGATGTCACAATGACACTTTATCAGATTCTGTAGTTAATGATAAAACTGAAACTAAATCATAAACATTGATTGATCCGATAACGGACATTTTGAAATACAAAAGTTCCATTTTTGGCTAAATAAAGCCTAATGATGAATAAAAAATGTGTGCTCGAAAAATAGAAACAATAAAACTGTTTCTTCGTCTTCTTTAGGTGCTCCAGCACTTCCTAACAGTTACAAAGTCATTATGGTATTTTAATCATAACAAATCGTGCATTCAGTCTTAAAATGAAAGATTTGATCTATTGTTTCGGTTTTTGAAAATATAGACGAATTAGTAGAATTGATGATGCAACTTTTCCAGAAGTGAACTTATATGATGAAACGATTATGAGACGATACACATCCTTTACTCGATCATTTTAGGGTTTTCCATATGTATAAATATTTGTGGACCTTTCGTAGAACAAAAAAATTTGTATTTTAAAACAAAATATAAATAATAGTTTTTTATATAAAATTAAGGAGCTATGAATAGAATTTTTTATCGTTAAAAATTATCGAAAAAAAAACATCCAAGTACATTTAACATAGCCTAATATATTGGAAAATGATTAAGAGTAAGTGAGATAAAAATAAAATTAAATTTTTAATTGCGTTTTTCTCAAGATAAATTTTTTTACATTTTTTACTTTTGTTTTTATCTATTTAAATATCATTATTATTCAATGGAACCTATGATAAAATTTGGGAATGCAATAAAACAGGCGTAAGAAGGATTCAATGCTTAAAAATAGTTAAAAATAAGAAACATTCCAAAAAATTAAATTTAAGCCAAGATTTTAATGGTATTCTATATGATTCTTGCTCGGAAATCTAAAGCAGAATTTTAACGTATCTATTCAGAAAATATTGTTTATTAACTAGAATTAACACAATGATTTATTTAAGAAAGAAGAAATTTTTTTACGGATATAGAAAAATACATTTTATTACTGATTTTTGGTTTACGACTATTTCAAATGTAACACCTAATACTTACAAGTGTTTAAAAGATAAACGACTTTAAAATTAAGATTTATCAAATTTTATTGTATGTTAAAAGGCAATAACCTAAACAAAAAGTGTTGACTCGTCCGATAATGAACATTATAAAATACATAATTTTAATTTTGATTACTATTGACTGATTTTATATGAATTGTTTGTGATCAAAAATCAAAAAAAACTAAACACATAACTGTTTTTATATCTTATTCATAAGATTTAGCACTTGACAACCTTGATTTAAATATATTTTTGTAAGCATAAAAAACATATTATCGGTTTTTCGGTGTAAAAATATAAAAAAAGATCAAAAAGATAAATAATTATAGCAAAGAAATACTTTTGATTATTAAATCATTAAATATATGTTCTAATTCTATTTGTTAATTCAATGCATCGTTTTTGTGATCGTTTATTTCGTCGATATATCTTGGAATGACTTTTATTTGGATAAATGCGAAGGATTTTTTATCCCTGATTTTGATTCTAAGTTTTCTAGATAAAGTTTATTATTATAAATTGTATCATTCATTTGTTCTAAACATAAAATCTTATTAGAAATTTTCAATCAGCGTGATTTTATATATCTGTTTCATATACACCAGAAAGATTGAATTCTTTTTTTTATTTGATGTTTCAAATTAATCAATGCGGTTAATCCATGCTAAAACTGTTACCTTTGTAGATAATTTTAAAATTTTATTTTTAAATAAAATCATATTTTTGGATTTTTAGCAGTTTTTTTTTACAACATAGCCATTTATTTGAGAAACTTTTAGACAAATAATTTTTATAATATTTATATTATAACTTGCTGTGTTTTTTGTGTAAAAACGAAGGTAAGGGTAAAATTAGGATACGGTTATATTGCTGGGGACGCTTTCGTGGCCTTCTTGACTTAATTAGATTCGAAACAAAATGTTTATGAAAAAAACATCTAAATTCGTTTTACTTTATTTTTTTCCCACTATTTAAGTTTATTGGTTTTTTCGTGAAAATAAGAATGCAATCGAATATTATCAAAGTCAAAACATTATATGTCATAAATTTAATGATAAAAAAATATAAAGAATTTATCAATGAGAAAATATTTAAAAACCAATCCAAATTAGCAATATTACTATGTAGAAATATGACAACCGACTGATACAGATAGAGTAGAACACTTTTTTAGAAACTTCTACCGCATGAACAAATTTATTTTTTTAAGTAGACACAGAAAAATAATTTTTATTTTAATTTTACATAACTTCAATTGATCTCATAATTATAATAATTAACTAAACTTGAACTAAGATAAACTTAAAAAAAATCAATGGATTATAAAAGTTTCTTAAATCTTTAGTGAGTGATTCATGCACTAGGTTACCACAAATTTAATTTTCTCCTTTATCCAAACCCTTTTAAAATTTCAACCATACAGTCGAATTTGCCACATATTGAATAATATTATATGGCTTACAATAATATTTCATCATCAATAAATAAACTTGTTAATGCTTTTGTCACTAACATTGTCATTTTGGTGCAAAACAAAAATATTTTATTGTTACGATTCATTATTAATATAATACTAACATTAAAATATTTTTTTTCTTTTTGAAATCTATCAACTAAATACTTTGATTTTCGAATGGAAATTTGTAAATTAAAAAAACATTTAAATCCAAACAAGTCGTATATCATCTTATTGAATGCATTATGATATATTAATAGGTATTATTTGAAAGAATAAAATTTTTTAACACTATCGGCTTATCCGAAGGAATTTCCTTTTTTTTTCCTATCCTAGCTTATCAAAAACAAAAATTTAACATTAAAAAAAATTACAATATTTGGCATAATATATTCTTTCATACTATATTTAATTTTATTTTTGATAACTAGTTACCAACTATTTCTAATTTTAATGATACTGTTATATATTTTGACGAAATATTAAACCAATAGTTTTTTTTATTATGCACTATAATATTTCAAAAACTTTGTATTTATTTACCTTTAAAAATATTCATCAATTTGCAGACTGTCTATAGAGCCAAAATGAATTATTTATTTTTAGTGTTTACAATTTCAATTTTCTTTAAAATCGTGGTATTAAGATAGAATTAAGAAATGAATAATTTTTTATGCATTAAAAGTAGTGAAAAAACTATTTTAAGTTTTTTTTACGTTTTTTTCATTTTTAACTAAAAACTTACAAATGAAAAATTCAGAAAGAATAAAAGGATATGTACTATATCATTATAATTTATAAACAGATATATAAATTTCTGTGAATATTGTTTAAAATGGTTCTTTTTTTTGTAAATTTTTGGCTGATACAGTTACAATCTTCCTTTCTTAGGAATAATTAGACTATATAATTAATTATTTCGCAAGATTTATTGATTAATAGAAAAATTTGGATATTTTTTGACAAATATGTAAATAAAAAGTTTTGAAAACCTAAAAAAAATATTTTTATTAAAGAAAAACATAGTATTCTATAAACAACATTTAAAACAGAATTTAATGCTATTTTGCGTAGTTACAATATAAAATAACATGAAAATTGCTGTTTTACTATTTAAAGTTAAATATATTTTGCATTATAAACTTATCTACAAGTTATGCTCATTTTAAAGTGACTGTACTATTATGCACAATAGACTGGTTTTGATAGTCATTAAATCTAAACTTGACAAGAATATTGAAAAATGTTTTACTCATATTTAAAGTTAGGCTAAATTAAAAGTTTAAAATATTTAAAGAATGCTAAAAAAATGTAAATTATCTCAGTATGCTCAAAAATATGGAATTTTTGAGAAACTTTTTTTATAAATGTATAATGAGCTTTCTGTTTTTTATTTTGTTTCGAATACATTGATATTGGCAAACTAGAACATTTTTATTCGTTATTATCGCGACTTCTTAGTAAATATATTTTTGTTCCTATCAAGTTTTTTTTGTTTGAATTTATATTGGAATACGAAATTCTACAATTGATATTTTACTTTGTTGATTAATATATTTGCTGTTCTTTATTGTTTTCTCAACTTACATATTTTTTTTATTATTATTATTCATTTTTAAACATTATTGTCATTAAAAGCCGATATAAATTCCAACTTAGAAATTAATTCTTTACATTTCAAGATAGTAGGTATTTTTAATTTTTTATAGCACAAAAAATTGCTCATATGCCGCGATCAAAATTTTATTTAGATATATTTTTTACATTATTTTTTCAAAATATTTAAATTAATGCGATCGATAAAAATTTGAAAAGATTTCTGGTATGTCTGTAAATGATCTTGATTACTTAATTATACAAACAATGGCTTTTTGAAGTGGAAGCAAAAAATTTTCGTGATGTAAAAAAACATGTAAATCTCAATATTGTTTATGGTAAAAGATGTTCTGAATGAAAAGTGGTGCATAAATTGTGATATAAACCATCAAAAAATTTAATCCTTTAAAACAGGTTGTGTCTAAAAAGCTTTAAAACAAATTTAAAATTAATATTTTTGAAAAAGTTTTGTAAGAATATTTGCTATCAAAGAAAATTATTGCACATAGAAATTTGATTAAAAAGATCTTGTTATAAAACGTATGATTATGTCAGGCATAAAAAAATTACAAAAGCGTAGTTTAAACGTAAAAAAAGAGGAGAAAAGCAAAAAAATATTAGAAATATTAATATCTGTGTAAAAATTCAGTTCGTAATAGTAATATTTTGTTACTTGTAATAATAAATATTAATGAAAAGACAATTTACAACAATGTTGATAAATATATATACAAATGTAATTTATGCGCAATAGAATTTGGTTTGCAAATAAATAATGTTTATTTTATAAAAGAAAATGTATTTCTGGTTTTATTTTAAGAAACTCATAAATTCAATAAACCGTAATTAAATCAACTAAATTTTAAGCTCTTATAGAGTAATCACGGTAATGAAACCTTCCTAAGGATGAATCTTTTAGTTTTTTTCAATTTTTACATAATTTTTTTTATAAAAATGATCAATAAATAAAAGTGATAAGTTACTAAGCTCAAAAAAAATGCAAAAAAATATGCAAGTTTATGCTAAATAAAATAAATATTTGCAAAAATATTAGTTGTTCAATTTGAAACACATTCTACTATGCTACCACTCTTATAAAAATCATTTTGACTCTTCACAAATAGACTTTCACCATATAGATAGATAAAACATTAATTTGCAAAAAAAATCGTATTAAAAATTAAAAAAATGCGCAGAATAAAATTCGATATTTGCCTAAATTAATAAAATATACAAATAAAATAGAATTTAAATAACATGAAATAATTCAAAATGTATATTAAATTTCTTATTATAATATGATTAAAATTCTAAAAATTTTTTCTATGCTACAAAAATAACAAAATAACACGATTTACATCTTGAAATTTATCCTTTCAAACTATTATTTTTAATTATATTTGCTTTTTTAAAAAAACTGATTTAATAATGAAATTATCTATTTTCCCTATAAAGTCGATTTTTACAAAAAAGATAATCATATGTATATTATAATATTTTATGACACTAGGATCGGAACATAACGCATCACACCTTTGCAGCTCATTTACAAATACCTTTATTATTTTTGTTCAGTGTTTCTTGCCAAATAGATGTTGAGTGCTTATGGTTACACATTCTTTAATTAAAGAATTCTATGTGACGCTTATCTTTGTGAATAATTATTTCGATAGTTCTATTATTAAATGTTTAAAATATTGCGTGACTTCAAATACAACTGGAATTGATAAATATTTGATTTTACTATTCGATTTAGAATATTTCATTTGAGATTTTAATGTAAGATATAAAGATTCTAAATTGAAACTAATTTCTACTATAGCTCTATACGGCATTTATAATCATTTTACACCATGAAATCCAGGAGTATACAAAATATAAAAAGCGTAAAACAGAAAAAATATTGATAGTTTGAATAAAAAATCATAAATGCTGTAATTTGTGTCTTATTAAAGCTTGAAATTCTGCTTATCTCTTTTTTATTTTAGATTTAAAGAATAAAAAATATTTAAAAGTGTTTTTATATGTGAGATTTTTTTTGCAGATTTCTCTGGGTTTTCATGCTGGAATTTAATTTAAATTGTTTAAGGATTTGACATTTTTTTTGTATACATTCATTTTCATCGGGAAAAAAATGACATATTTTATTAAAAAATCATAAATACCATAAAAAACCGCAATTAAATTTTATAAAATAGAATTAGAACTATTTATGTGTAAAAAAATGTTCACACGTTTTATAATTGTTATTATGGATTTTTTTAACAAATAGATGCTTATCTTAACTTAAAAAAACTATATATGAAATGAACAATACTTAAAAACTAAATAGAATGTAAAAATGATTAAAAAATACTGATTACGAAAAGATTCTGCAAAACATTGATGTAATTTTTCTTTTTTTGTAACCGTTGGAAGGCTCGGCCTCGATCTCTTTAATTACTTCTTTTTTTTTCTTTTCCACTATCACCTAGTAATTCATACGCTTATAATAGAGAACTGTCAATCAAGTTGATTGACATTTAATCCTTCACTAATGATTATATTAAATCAATTAGAACAATTTATTTCTCCTTAATAAAAAAATTTAAACAAATATAAAATCTTACTTGAAAAGTAACTTAAATGGATGGGATGTGCGGATGTATACTCAGAAAACTTTTTAGAGCGATTAAGATTCTTGCTCGGTATTTTTTTATTTATTTATTTAGAAAAGCTTATATAGCTTACATAAAAAAATATTGTTTTATGTGAGAAGATTTGCACCAATAGTGTTTAAAAGCTTTTGAATAGTCAAAGCCCTTAAATAATTTCCTGAAGATATCTAATGTTCAAAAAGAAACAATATGTTTTGGAAAAAGTAGAAATACACCAAAATATTCGTGACTAAAAGAATCGCAAATATAATATTTTTCAACCATTTATCTTTTTATTGAAACTACTTTTTTATGGAATATTTGACTTTCAAAAGTCACATCAAGAATATGTAAATGGTGTCAACAGTAATAATTAGATTATTTATAATTTAATTTGTTTATTACATTAAATGATAAAACATTAGATGTTTAAAAAGAACAAGAAAACAAAAAACTTAATGCCCATAATTTTCATAAACAAAAAAGTTGTGTATCGTGCAGGTTGTTTATTAATGATAAACTGAGAATAGGAATGTTACTTTATTAGGTAATTTGACACTTAAAATTTATAGAAGGTAAACATAAAAGATTATAAATCTCAGTAAACTTTTAAAAAATGTCAAGCATGATTTAGGTTTCATAAAAAAATGTAAAATTTATTGCAAAACTAATTTTTTTTAACAACCACAAAAAGCTGTCGCGCAGAACATATCACCACTCTTAAAATTTATGCATATTTTAATATTCTCTCAAGAAATTGCAATCAATTCAAAAAAATGATTTTTTCAAGAAAAGGTTCGAAGTTTTCAAGTTAATATTCAATTATGTATCATCAAATCATTATGAAATTCTTTCTATTCTGTGATGTCCTTAAGAAAATTTTCATCCGATAAAAAAAATTCGTAACGATTATTCAACGTGTATTTTTTTAAAATAATTGCATACGATTGTTTTGGTTATTTTATTTTTTATCAAAAAATTTATATTTTTTCATGAATTTTAATTGTTCATGCTGCTTTTCATGTCTGAAAAATGCAAAAAAAACAATTGGAAGTTATATTTAGTTAAATATCCATTAAATAATAAAAAATATGCTTTCGAAAAAATTCTGAGCAACAAAAAATCCATGTTTTTGATATTGAAAAATTTACCTACGAAAGAAAACTTTTCCTAATAAGCATTTTAAAAAATAGTCTATAATATATAAGCTACAAATTTAAAATAGTGTTCATTTATCCAAAATAAAAATGTTTCAATAAGAAATATCACTAAGGCATGATCTTTACAAAGTTTATTATGATATTATGATTAGCAAAAACTTCAAAATATGCTTTAAAATATCATAAGTTTGAGCAAAAGAAGAAAATAAATATAACTTTCAAACATTACACAAAATTATTTTGAAACAAAATTAAATTATATTGACATATTATAATAAAAAAAGAAGCATAATGTTGATGTAAATTGATGTTTCAAATACTTTCTTTAATACTATAAAACAGTATACATACAATAATATAATTTTAACAGTTTTTTAGAATATTTTTATCTGATTGAATCGGAAAAATATTATGTTAAAAAATTTTTAATCAACAAGCAATATCACAAATATTTTTATATAAAATACATTTTTATTTGCATTACTAAAAACACATAAATATTAATACTATATATTTATGTCGCAATATTTTGAAAAAAATTACAAAAAACGTTCAATTTGATAGACTAAATACAAGAATTCTATAAAATGTTTATTATAAAGCGAACAATTTGCAACATTTTTACACTTTAAAATATGTATAAGTTCAAGATTCTCGCGTATTTATATTTTACGATAAATAACTTACAAATGCTATGTAGAACCTTTAAGCAATCTATTGGTATAAAATCAAAGAAAATGAAAAATAAAACATTTTTTCTTCTGTATAATACTTTTTGTGTTTTTTAAAAAAGCAA
This sequence comes from Edhazardia aedis USNM 41457, assembly GCA_000230595.3. Taxonomy (NCBI): domain Eukaryota; kingdom Fungi; phylum Microsporidia; family Culicosporidae; genus Edhazardia; species Edhazardia aedis. The sequence goes on from AFBI03000045.1 coordinate 24,427, forward strand.
AGTTAATAGACATAAATGTTATCAGCCTTTTTTTCTCAATTTAAGATACCAATAATAAGGGTAAGCATATACTTTTCGTATATAAAAGTCCTTCAACTATTGCAGTGAACATATTGATATACACATCCTGTAATTAAAGTTTTTACCAAGCAAAAAACATGGCTTTACTTTCATGTGATATATAAAAAAAGCTGTGCTGTATGCGCCACATGTTTAAACGTTTAAGGAGAAGATATCGTTTTCGATGACGGAAGTAAACATCTGCCATAAAATAATTAAAACTTTCCACACTTTACAAAATAAATCTAATAAACTTTCTTTATAAATAATTTTGCGCGGGTCTTTCAAATCATATTAATATACTTCGGTACCTATACTAAAATTTTTCTTATTATCTTAGAAATTCATAAAAAATTTATATTGTAAAGAATGTTTTGCATATTTTTTAACCATTCTAAATGTGTCACGCTATGGGTTTTTATTTATCTTCATTTCTATCATTTTTTCTTCTGTTTGTTAAACAACGGCAAATTTCCTCTGTCAAATCTAAACAAACTATATGTATATTCAATTAAATCTAATTTCTATCTTTAAAAACTTAAATTTTTTTCAAATATATACATGCGAAAAATGACATTTTTCAATTAGATATATAGAACATTCTAAAAAATTATTCGTAAATCTTCTAGTATTTTTACATAAAATATAAATTGCTTTGCTTTGTTCTTATACATAAGTTAAAAAATTTTACTTGTCCTTTGATCACAAAATTTTGTAATTCAAATTGGATTGTTGCATTTTGTCCCGCAACAGTTCTAAAAAATGAAAACTTAAAATATTGAAAAACAAAGTTCCTTATAATACTCATATGTGTATGAATATTATATTTAATGTTGCTTATTATGCTTTGATCAGCTTTCGCATAGTCCTATGTGATTTTTATTGCATTTAAAATATAAATTGATCAAAAAAAATTATTAAATAAATCGAAAAACTAGATTTCAATCATTTTTATTGCGTAATATTCTATATTTCACATGATTAAAAATTTTGAATTATCTCAAACTTAACGAAAAAATAAGTAATGCAAACCCTAAATAGATTACATAACAAAAAGGTTTTAATTAAGAAAAATAAATTCATTTGTGATAGAAATTTATAAGAAAATTTGCACAATCAACATTAAAAAACTTATTTTTTAAAATAATAAACACTATAAAAATATTTATTATATTCTTCAATGTAATTAAATAAAAGTAAAATTGGTGTCACAAGAAGAATATAATGTGAAATTAACCATATAAACTACAAAATTTTTTCGTACGTGTATCATTTTGATCAGAAAAAAATTTTTGGAAAAAAAATTAACTTTATACGAGGCAAGTTCTATTACTTTTTTTTAAGAAAAGAATCTATTAAAATTATTGCGCAAATAAAAAATAAGAGTGAAAAAAACAATGTATTAAAAATAGAGTAACTTTCAATATATTATTTTTTATCCAATTTACTCTATCAAAATAAAACTACTTTATTATAGACAACAAGCGGATCTACAAATATTAAAATTGCAGAAAAAAAAATAAAGGGAAACGCTATAATCTTTAAATCTATATAATTTTGGAGTAAATAGTTTATTTATGATATTGATGTGGATAAAACTTATACACTCATTTATAACTATACCATCCTTTCTTATTTTGATTTTTAAAAAAACCATAGACCCATTAAAAATTGTTCAAAAAAAAAGTTTAACAATATATAAAATATTTCTTAAAATTGACGACTGTGCGCCCCAAGATCCCTCACCGGTCGACTTATGCCATTGTTATACTTAATAAAATTAGACATGTAAATTAATTCAATAATACTAGAAAATCACAAAAAAAAGCATAAGCTATGACTTAGTTATAAATGTAGATAAAAATTATCAAATTTGAAAATAATATAAGAATTTTATGTTATCGCATTTTAATTACGACATATAATATTCATGTTGTCAAAAAAAAACCAAAAAAGAAGCTTTTTAAATTTACTTTCAATGTGAAATTAGAAGTTCATTCACATAAAAATGCCCTAAATTTGTTGTAATAAAGTTGCCTTGATATTGATTCATTGATGTTTACTCCCAACGAAACTATCACCTTTAATGCCCGAAATTAGAGCAAACTTCTAAAAACAAAATCTTGAATATTTATATATTTTTAATTAACTTTTAATAACATAAGCTGGACACAATGTATATGCGTTTTCTTCATCTTTAGAACAATATAGTAGAATTAGCAAAGGTTCTAGTATTTCCTATGTTATAGACTTAAAAAAATCTTATTTAAAAACAAATCAACACTATAAGGGATATGCATAGAGAGAATTGTGTTACTTAAAAGGTTAAGATTCTATTGCACTGGAAAGAAGGCTGGAATAGAAGAATATTTCATAATAAATACACATTTAAATCAAAAAATATAATTAATGAAATTAAAGACATGAAATATTCAGTTATGCAATAAAATATAAAATAATACTTAAAAATTTTTAACAAAAAAAATATATAGAGAAAATTTTATAGCTAATGAAAATTGTACAATCTTATTTTGAAATATTAGAGTGTATTCAAAAGCAATTGTTTCATCATGTGAGTAATAAATAATTTGTGTTTCATAACAAATGTGAAAAAAATCAGCATAATAAAAAATTTTTATGTATGACAACAAAAAAAAAGACATTGAAAATAAAATAAAAAAAGAAACACAAACTAAAAAATAAGGTACATACGAAGATATAAATAGATATTGTTAATCATCTAAACACAAAGCGAACAAATAACAATTTAAAGATTAAAAAAAAATTGAAAATGGTGTTTGATTGTCTATAAGAAACTGAAAATACAAATAATCAAATATCTATACCATTAAAGTCTAGGCCTAAGCCACGAAATATCATAATGTGTGGCTTTAGTTTAATAGACAAAAGTCAATTTTCAGTAATATTTTGCAAATCAATATTTATATAAAAGTAGCAAAATAAATTGTCGCATAACTTCTGACATTAACTAAAATTTAATTAATCAAAAAATATGGTATTTTTATTGTTTAAAACGAACAACCACGATTAATTCTTATTCTCAAAGCTCTTCTAGCATCAGTACATACTTAAAAAAAATAAATGCAAGCATCTAAAAAATTCGGTCTAATCGTATTTTCAGAATAATAGTTAGAACTAAAATATACAGCATGATTTAAATTTATATGCACAACCAAACACGAATAGTTTCTATATATAAAACAGATTCTAATATGTCGCAATCTGTTTCTTAGATAATTATATACTATCTTTTGATTCAATAGAACCTACAACTTTCAAGTTTAACCACAAAACATAAAAATACCCAATAAGAGCTTTAAAAGACCATAAAGTAGTCCACATTTTAATAATTTGAGATTTGGTTATGCCAATAGTTAAATTTAACTATAATCGACATTTTGCTATCTGGTAATAGATTTCGACATTTTAAGGCGAGGAGTCGGATGCGACATTCTCTAAAATCTATTCTAAACGGTAGACGGCAATGCTAATGGTCTTTTTTTACCTGTTTTAGCCGACTTTCTCACTTTTTAGATTTATTCGCATTTTAAAATAGAGATGGTATACGGATAATTATAAAAAGAAGCGAAACATTAATTATAAATAAAAACAAAATGGTTTATTGAGTATCTTTATATTAAAATGAAAAATAAAAAATCCAAATCAATTGATATTGCATTTGATAATTGCCCTACAATATTCGACAAATTCAATCAGTTGTCGCGTTTATCATCTGAAAGCATAAGTAATAATCATGTTAGTAAGTCTTTGCAATATTTTGATACTCTATGAACAAAATGTTTTCAAACTTAAAACTTCGAATAAGAGATTCATGTGACATTATATAAATTTAGTAATTTTAAATAAGAAAATTTATTGCTAATCTATTATCTAAAATTTAAAGTTTTTTAAGTAGTTGTTGCTAATAAAATAAGTGCTGAGAGTATTAGAATGTAATTGTTTATTTATACGTGTTTTTTTGTTGTAAAATTATTATGTATTCTGTGCAACTGATAATTTTAAAATTGAATTTAGATTTAATATAATGTAAAAAGATTTTTTTATGCTCTATTCGTTCAGACAAAAATAATGACATTAAAATTTTCATTAAATTTACTTTAGATATTTTAATCAATTTTCAAATTATACTTTCTTGTTTCATATTTTTAGATACTAAACTATATGTTTTTCTTGCAAATCATAGTTGTAACCAACTCAAGAAACAATGTTTTGTAATTTCTTTCATTATGATTTTATCATGAAAAACACTTATTTATTAGCATCTGATTTCTTAAAATGTCATAAAAATAATATTTGATTAATGATTACATTCTTAGCAGTTGAATTCTGCACGTCAGCTTTAAAAAAAAACCAAATCATCTTGTTTTATACCAAGAATAATAACTTCTGACATAATGTTGCGTTTTTTAAATAACTTTTTTTCACATAGACCTACTAAATAAGCATTCTCACTATATTTGAGCATTAATATTTCATAATATCTAATAACAACAACTTCTAATATGGTAATTTTTTTATTGGAGAATCCAATTAATATACTGAGTAATATATATATTTTTTGTTATTTTTTTTGTAAGTTATATAAACGCGTGCAATTAGGTAGACAATGTTTTCAATCACACTACATTTTGTTCTATTCTATTGCACCAATTTAATTCAAGACTTTGTAAATCCGGCACACACAGAAACTGCGTACAATGTTAATCCAAAAATGTTTGCATCATTGAACGCAAACTATCATCTCGACTCTGTAGATGATAGTTTGATCCAAGAGGCGATTTCATCCAGCGAAACACGCATTAAAAACATTGAAACAGCACTAAATCAAACCGAAACACCCGAAAAAATTTTTCTGCGAGATTATATAGCGCCACCATATAAATCAACAAAATATTTCATTGACTCAAATGAGTTCGATCCTAAAATCTTTAGTTCGCGAAATTCTTATGAATTAGAAATATTCAATGAAAAATCACGAATTCAGATCAAAAATCGAATTAGATCGTCTATGGAAAAGTTTTTATGTTATCGATATTCCCCACTTTATTTATATTACATGAGCGCATTCGAAAACAAAGAAACAAGCACTGATAAAGTGCAACAAGTGCAAGAAAATTTTAAAAAATACGTAGATTATCTCATTGATAAAAAATATAAAAAAGAAGACTGGGAGCTCGAAAAATACGACCATGCTTATCATGTTAATTGTGAAAACCCTTTGAATATCAAAAGGATAAACATAAACTCCCCTTTAAAAAAACATTGTATTTCTCAAACTTTAAATGCAGAAAACGCAGAAGTAGGTGTTTCTTATGATGATTGTAGGTCTCTATTACAAAATTCGGAAGATTTGAAAAGTAAACATAATATAAACTTTAGTAGCTGTTTTAAAGACTTTAAAAATTTGAGTGATGAAGAAAAAAAGAAAGTTTTTAATGATTTTTTCAATTGCAGAGAAGGTGAACCGCTTTTATACAACATTGATGAATATACAAAAGTTGCTATTAATTTGATGAAAGCAAATGAATATACCTTGGGTTTTTACGCCGATGAAATTGAAAATCTGCAGCAGAGCGTAGCTGCAGCCGCTGAAAATTCGAAAACATTTCAATCTGGGGGTGAACAAGATAATTCGGCGTCAGTTAGTACAGTTGAAGAGAATATTGGGCATGTTGTTTCCGATGAAACTGGTTACAAACAAGAAAATCCTGATAAATCGCTGAACGCAGCTGATGAAGATGTTTCATTCCAATCAGAGCAAAACCCTTCAGCGACAAATACCGCAAATTCCGTGAATAATATGTCGGAATTTGAAGACGATTCTATGGGTTTGTATTTGAGAATATCTAGAAATAGAAGGCATACAACAAATAAAGAATCCACAAAAGGGAAAAATGATAACAAATTTAGATTCAGAAAAAATTTATCATGAAAAAAGTAAAGGTAAAAAAACTATAAATAATAAAACAAAATCTAATCCGATTAATAAGTTAGATTCGTAAGAAGTATATATTAAATTCATTTTTAAAAGCAAGTTTCATCAAATATACGTTATTTTAATATATTTGTAATTGTATGATCTTTAAAGACTTTAAACATAAAATAACCGCTTTTCGGAACTTATTAACATTAACTTTTTTTTTATATTTAGAATTTTAGGTTTTTTACAGTCACTAACATTTATAACTAGAATGACGGTTTCCGATTCAACTTTTCTGAGAATGACACAATATAGCACAAAAAAACAGTTTGATTTTTTTATATTTAATTTATTTCAAACTTAATCATTGAGGAACTATAGATTGTTTGTGGTTCATGGTTGCTTTTTATTTTTTTTGTGTTAAAAAGGAAAAATAATTAAAATATTCTTATTTTTTTAATAGTGAAATCAACTAGAAAAAAAATCTTTCACATCTTAAAACTTGCTGACTGTTTTTATAATATAAATGAATAAATCAAAGACTTTGATATTTGATTCTTTAACTATATGAATGCTTTTTACCACCCGTAATCAAATAAAAACCAACTTGATCTGATACTTTCATATAATAATTATTTATGTCACAGGCAACAAATGAAGCCTTTGACATTTGTAATTAAATATATTCCAAAATTAATTTTATATTTTTGAATAGTAGATTTTTTAAGATTAATAATTTAAACAAATTAAATCATTTAATCTAAATGAAAATAAACACTAAAAAATTTACAAACATTTATTTTAATTAAAACATTTGATCTAGATGAAATATTTTTATTTGTGATAGATTATTCACTCTATCAAAATAAAATATATAAAGGATGTGACTCCAATAATTATGAAGAGTTTTAAAAACACTTTTTATAATTCTCTAAATAAATATGAATATTGTGAAAACTCCAAGTCTATTTATATTCAGTGTATTTATAATTTATTTCACCATAATAACGTTAAAAATTTATTGTGACAATTAAAATTATTATTACTTTTTTCTAATATTTGTAGCATTTATTTTTTAATAAGTAAAATGCAATCAAACTTTAAACCATATCTACACTTTAAATAAATTCCAGTTCTAACTTTCAATTATAATCTATTATATCAATTAAATTGAATTTACAATGTTGTTTTAATATTTGCAAATCAATAATGCAACAATTCTTTGCACGATAAATGTATCGATTCCAACATGTATAAATTTGCCTATGAATAAATAATAATGCAGAACAAAGGATGGTGATCTAGTTTTTTGTATGCTTCTCCAATAGCTATTGCCTTTTTTATTTACTTTAATGAAAAATATTTTCTAAATTATGCTTAGAAATAGAAACAAAAATGAATTGCAGATTGCCATAAAAAAATTTGAAATAATAAATCAATTTAGTGTTAGATGTATATAAAAATGTTAAGTTGATTTGATTTTAATATAAATATCACATATTCGTTAATAAAATTATTAGTTGTTATTTAGAATATTATTGTAATGCATAAAAAATATTTAATCCTGAAATTTTAGAAAAAAAACTTTTAGTTTTATGAAATAGTTATTTTTTATCCTTTAAATCTAATTAAAAATTATTTTCATATTCAAATTAATGATTTTTTTAAAGAATGTGACATCACTAAAAGCTATATAATTCGAATTGAAAAAAGAAAGAAAAAGAAAGAAAGAGAAAAAAATACTACAAAAAAATCATATATGTATAAAAAATATTATTATTTATAATATTATGTGTTTACTATATTGAAATCTGATAATAACATTATTTAATTTGAACGAAAATAAAAATTTGCACTACGAATGTACATTAAATGTGGTTTTAAATTATCTGGTTATTTCTTTGCGTTTTGAGCGCAACTGGAAACATTTTGCGGCCACTGCAATGGTTGTAATTATATTACTGTTCTGTTCATATTATTTTTATAACCAAACATGATCTTTTTTATATTATTTACACAATTTTTCTTGTTGAGCTTTACTGAAAAAACCCCCTCTACTGGTTTTATATAAAGTATTAATTAATACAAAAATTAAGAGAGGTACAACCACAATATAAAATAATCTAGAAAAAAATATTTTGAATATTTTTACATTTTATTATAAAAAATAAAAGTTCCTTGTTTATGGCCTCGATATACAAAAAATTTTATTAAGCGGTAGATCCAATTCGATTATAACAAAAATATAATTCAAAAAAAAATTTGTGTGTAAATTATATAGACTTAGAAACAATTACATTTTTTTAAAAAATGTATGGAAATCCTTTATATTAAAATAAAGTATGAACAACAGTTCTAATGTGTCTTAAAATGCTGAAACAGCAACTTAAATGATACATATTGGAAGTTATAAATATTATGTGCATATTCGATGAGTGTATAGATAATCAGATAAAAATATTTAAATTGGTTAATATTGCAATCAGCTATAAAATTGAAAAAACATTTCAGGTCAACTATCGTGTGCCAAAATGCACATTATATTTATTCTGACTGTATCAAAAATCATCCTTATCTTGAAATTTACTATTATAATCAAATGAAAGTTCACTTAAATAAGAAAAATATACACTTTTTGATTTATTTTATCATTTCAAAAAATAACCAAAACAGCTAATATTTATAATATCACAGCATTTAAAATTTTTCAATTACGAAAAATAAAATTTTTGAACATGTTTTAATAGATAAAACATTTTGCGTATTTTTTCAAGATTTCATGAAATGAAATTTTAGTTTCGTGTTTATAGTGTTTCTAGCTAAATTATAATATTAATATTCTATTGTGTCTTGATTCGATTTTATTCATTAAATTTGGAAAAGAAAAACATTTATTATATCCACTACCTGAACAAATATGTTAAATCATTTACCTCACTAAAATCATACAAACTAAATTTTCTTGTTGATAAGCCGACATTCAAACAATAAATAAATAATTTATCAATTTATGTGTTGCAAACGACTCCTATAGAACATAATTAGTTTTTTATGGTTTTATTTTAAAAATTTGCCATTTTAAATAGTTTTTTATGCAATAAATTCTTTATAGCAGTAAAAAAATTTTTAGTGACAAATGCACTGTCAGAAGGTAAATTCTCAAATGTCATCTCAAAAATATTGAAAAACCCTACAAATACCAAGTTCTTATTTAATTTATACAATTTCGTATGTATTAAGGAACAAAAGAAGGATAATATAAAATAATATTTTTACAAATTCTTGCATTGGATAATGCTAAAATAATATTTGATGTTTTATAAATCCTAGAAAAAGACAATTAAGGTAAAATACGCAATATTTAATAACTATATCTAATCTTATAGAAAAAATATTTTTTAATGCTTTTCTCGTATGAAAATTGTTAAAAATTGCATATTTAGTGATATATTTGTTTTCTTGTTTTGTTTTCATTACATATTTTCTATAATAAATTCCTATGCTCGTACCTTTCTAATATTTTTATTAAAGAAAAAATAAATTAAAAATTTGCTAATATGATTATTTTGTGTTTCCCATCAATAAAAACAATATCTTCCCAAATTTTATATTTCTTATATTTACTTAGTAGTTCAGAATGATGATAAAAGGACAGCGTTTGAGTGTATAGTTAGATCCAACATATAGACTAAAAATTTTAAGAAAATAAACCCAAACATACGATATGTCAAAAAAAAAATCTTTAATGTTATAAAATCCACGATTCGTCCAAAATTTGATATTAAATTTTATGATATGGCAAATTATTATATAACTTAAAATAAAAAATTTGAATATTCTTTAATATAAGAGGTTTTATTATTTCAGCAATTGAAAAAAATTGAAATTTTTGTCGGTTCTCCTATAATAAAGGCGAACCCGGATATCATATTTCAGTAAAGACAATTATAAAGGTGTATTCTAATTATTCGATATGTATTATTAAAAATATGATTTTTTTAAAGGTGTTTCTATTGTATTTTATTATCATTTAATTTGTTTTTTCGGAAATTTAAATAACAAAATACCATATAAAGTTTTTAAATTTTTCGGTTCAACAAACATTAGAAATTACTAATAAATTCAATAATTTTGTTTTTATGAATATAGTAAATGTACTCTTTAAAGAATAATTTTACAAAGTGTATAACTATTTTGACTTAAATTTACTAAAAAAATAATCTTATTATCCTGCCAGACACCATTAACACAATTAGTCTAAATTTATGGAACTAGGACATCGCAAAACCAACTTTAAAGGTTGGGTTTCTAGGATAACGGTATGTTTTTCTAAGATTTTTTTTTGGAAATAGTCTGTTGGTACACCATTTTAGTTAGAAAATAAAGGTTTTTTTGGGATAGTGTGATTAATTATAACTTATTCATACCTAAAGAATAATACAGAAATCATGGATAATTTCTAGTTTACTATCACACTTATAATTATTACTTCAATTTGAATTTAGTATTTAATTTACTTATAAATAAATTTAGATGATTGCAAAAAAACAATGTTTGCTCACTATAAATCGGCAAAAGCTACCACAAACAAAAAAAAACCCAAAAGATGTTTATTTGTGATAAATTTTAATATTTTTATATTTTTTTTTATTTTTGCGTAGCTATAACTAAAAATTATATTAAATGCATCTTTTAATAAAAACACAAAATAAAAATGAAGATTATTTTTTGTTGTACGAATAAATCTTAAACATTTTTGATAAATTTTTCTCCATTAAAATCATAAAAATTATTAAGTTAAATTACTTTTTTTTCTTTCACCATATTCTGCATGCACATTTATTCTTGTTACCTTAAATCCAATTTACTGCTTTTTACACCTGAAAATGCCTGAAGCTTGCAAAAATAAATTTAGGACAATTTTCGGGTAAAAAATTTTAGATATTGATAGATAAAAATTTTTGGATTTATGTATTTTTTTTAGTTCATGATAGAAAAAAATGAAAAGTGTATATATTTATTTAAATAATTAAGGTCATAAATAAAAAAGCAGATCCATTCATAAATTTTTGTAAACTGTAAATTTTGTAAATATTTGATAATGATGGATGGAAAAAATGGACCAGTGAAACATATAAGCAGCATAAATATTATTGATAAAAAATATTCAATATAAGAACGACAAATGAGACTTACAATATTACGGTTCAAAATTGTTAACCAAGCGAATATAACTAATTTTATAAATAATGACACTTTTAAAATCAAAAGAAATAAAAAAAAAATAGATAGTAATAGATGAATGATAAAATTTAAAATAAAATAAAGGTTAGAATTATGTGTTTTAAAACGCAAATAACATCACGTATAATGTCTTTCATGCAGCCATACACCTTTATAATATTCTCTATCAAAATTTAGTGTATTTTTAAAAAAATATGAAATTGAAAAAATTTTACTATTAAAATCTAAAAAGTTTTTAGAAAATTCGAAAACAGGAAAATTTTTTATCTATAACTATTCTGCATTGAATGTTTACTTTGAACGAAAAAGGTATATGAAATTGTAAAACTGTTGTTTTTTGTGATTATTAAATTGTGCATTTATATAAATTAAACACTTTAAATATTTGAGTAACAAGAAGTACACCAATATTTTCTAGTTCTCGTACTTTTTTGAAAATATTACAAAAAATATGTATCAATTATTTTGAACAAATTTCATCTTTATCAACAAACAAATAAATGTATTCAATAAAAATTATTCGTTATCACTAAATATTTGAATCTAAGAAAAAAATAGAAAAATAATAATTTAATTTTTATATTTAGTTCAAATAATTTTAAATTAAAAAGATAAAAATTAAAAATAACTATAAATATGCAGTTGATTATAATTTGTAACAATTCCTTATTAAATCACTAGACATTTTTTAAAATAAAAAAGTTTTTGATAAATGGAATATTATTATGTTATAATTATCAATTAAGATTTTAAAAATTATATGTTTAGTATAAATAAACTATTTAATAGCTAGTCAATAAAATTTAAGATTGACAAGTATGTAGAAGTTTTTGTGAAGTGGGTTATAAAAAAAGAAAACAATGCAATTTATTTTTCCAGTATAAATAAATTTATGTTTTTTAGTGTATTTTTTATTTTCAAAAGGGATAAGGTTTTTTTGTTTTAAGATTGAAGCCAGATTTCCATATTTCTACAACAAAAATATAAGGTTTATAGAAGATTAAAAATCTGAAGTCAGTAAGAGTACTAAATTTTGTATTTTTAAATATGGCTATGAAAAGGTTGTTTTTATAAAAATATTTTCATAAGATCTTTCTGAATATTTTATTTAATTATATATAATAATAAGTGCCTTTTATCGAAAATTTTATATTCAAAGTAAAACTAAAATTTTTATAAAAAATGAATAATATTGTTTATACAGTAATGGAAGATAAAAAACTGTAGATGTTCTATTTTTCTTACATCCTTCAAAGTTATTTTCTAAGAAATTTACTTATAAATTTTGATTTAGCAATTATTAAATTTTTTAATAAGGATAATTTGAAAAAGATAATATAGATTTTGCACAAAAAATATAATACTATATCTTTATATTTTCATTATATGTATTTTAGCATTAGAAGAGACGAGTTTAACTGAACACCAAAAAACTAAAGTTACGCTTATTAAACACAATTTTCAGAAATCAGAATTTTAAAACATTTTGAAGTAATTTATATGATTTTTTTAAAGTAAATTGATTTTTTCTTCTACAAAATAGGAAAAATATTATCATTTATATCAAAATAATCTGATATGTATAAACTAAAAATATAAAATTTGAACAAACTTTAGTAACAACGCCGTATTTAAACTACCCAATAATTTTCATATTTACAAATAATATTGAACAGAATTATATTGTAATTTATGAACAACTTTTTTTTATAAAATATCAAATATTAATAATTTTAAATTGTTTTTAATTGCAGAATCAAATATTTAAATATTTAAATTAAAATATTATGTAGGTATTAAATCTAACTATCAATTAAAGTAATACGTTAACAAAAAATTTTATAATAGACGAAGGATGATGCAAATAGCATTATAAAACAACGAAAAAAGCGACTACATTGAAATATGAATATATATCTGTCAGGTATGTTTCCGTGATTTGTGCCAGCTGTGTATTTTTTAAGCGCATATTTCTCTACTTTTTATATGTTCATGTTATTAGTTATGTTACAGCACAATTTTTATCATTAATTAGAAATAAATCATAGATATTTTCAAATATTGAATGTAGTAAACAATAGTTTCTTGTGTAATAGATATTTTTCGTTGGAATATTAGTAGAACACAAAAGAAGTAATTTTAAGACTTATTTATATATTTAAAGAAGTTGCTTTAATAATGTAAAATTTGAATATATGCAAAAATTATGATTTAAAGGCATCTAATTGTGTGTGTGGTAAACAATTCTACTACATTCACAAAAGATATCTGACGTAGTATTAGAAACCAATATTTTCTTCTTTTAAATGCATGTTTTTTATCATCTTGGTTTACCACTATTTGAATAATAAAAGCAAAAAAAGCTATATATGAAAATGGATGCCAAAAGACTACCAGACGGAGGGAATAAAGTTATGATAAACCAAAATAGCAGGTGCATCCTTGGTTCTAGAAGCACAATAGACAATACTAAATATATTACTGATACTCATCCACACATCTATTGTTCTTATGCAGAAATGCTAGACCTTATCAACTAATTAATGCTTAAATACGCCAATAAGATACCAAAAATTCTTTTTTAATTTTTTTGTAATACATATCAATATAATGTATTACACTGCAAACGCAGCTGCGATTCAATTATGCGCAATTTTAAAAAAATTGTGTATTACATCGAATATATGATACTATCAGGATATCTGTGTGTATAATGACTATTTAATATAGCAATTTTATTTAAATATGATTATTATTATCTTTACAGCACTATATTAATAAGATGATTGCTATTTATGTTTTTTCATATGATTAAAATTTAAATTAATATAGATAAAAAAATGTTTTTCTGTAAATATATTGTTTTTTGAAAGTGATATAGAAGCATTGTTTATGTTTAGTTTTTTATATAAATGAATAGGTATTTATATAGTTTTTGGCATAGTTTTTTTGTTTGAGAATTTAAAAACATATAATTTTTAAACTAATTTAGATTGGATATGAAATTTGATTAAATTTTTGTTTTCTATTCTTAGACATGTGTTAAGAAATCATGTTTTCATTAAAGTAATGGTAAATACTATATATTAGAATGAAACCAACGAAGTAAGTAATTTCTATACTTTTTTATTTTATTTAAGTTCTTTATTTGTAATTTAAATTTGTCTCCAGTGAAGCGTTAATATTATAGAAAATTTTTGTGTTTTAGAATTATTTGCTTGTTAATATTTAAATTATACATAAAGGCTTTTTTTATTTGTTGATATGTGAATTAAACTATATGTTCAAAATAATTTTCGATTACAATATGAGTTATAATTAAAGGTAATAAATTTTTTTATTAATATATTTAACATTGATGCTTTACTTATTAGCATATAAATAACAATCGTTAAATTAATAAAATTTCTTGCATATGTTGTGATGAGAAATATTTGCCATTATAAATATCGCCTAAAAAAATTGCAAATACTTGTAATAAAATAACATTTTTGTGAATCTGAATAGTAATTTGGATTGTTCATTATATGCTTTTTAAACGCTTAAATCGCATATAATACTACATTTTATGGATACCTATAGACATATTTTTGTTTGTGATGTTAAGATATCAACTATAAATATAATATGTAGCTTATATGGTTAAATAAGTAATATTTTTAAATTAAATATTAGAAAAATGTTTTTATGCTCATTTCTTAAGTGATTCAAAAATAAAATTGGCCCGATTGTGAGGCAATTAGTTATCAAATGAAATGTATTATAGTATAAGAAAGGGCCTATGTATGAACCTATAGAGACGATGGCAATATAAAATTTAAACTTAAATACTAATGTGGTATCCATCGATTATCCATTTATTTGTTAAATATAATTCAAATATAGAATTGGTTTTACTTCTATTATTATATGCATAATTGTAGTTATTTGTAAATTTATTAGTTTTAAAATCAAAAGACTTATTGTTGAATATTTTTTTCATTTTTTTTAACAAGATTGCTTTTATAGTTTTAGCATACCTTTTTTATTGTATTTCATTTATGGTAATTATATCAAATTATATTGAATAGTGTAAATCAGTTCAAATTATATAAAAACTAACAATATCAAATAGGAATAAATTACCATAAAAGGACACATTAAATTGATTTTCCCTCTCAAATGTTGGCATACAACAACTAATTATTGAAAATATATTAAAAAAAATAAGAAAATATGTGAAGTTTTTTTGTTGGTAAAAATGTAAAAAGAACTAAAAACAATATTTTATGAAATTGCAAAAATTAAATACTATTCTGCAAAATTAGGACTATTAGCTGATTTTTTTAGATTTTAAAGAGTTATAACAGTTGAATTCATCATTTAATATCTTTTTAGATTTTTATATAAATTAGATGCTGATTAAAATAATTTCTGATTTTTTTTGTAAAATTAGCTTTCCTTATAGATAAAAACTTTTATTTATAATAAATTGGTATATTTTATTGTTTTTTTTATTTGAGAGCAAGATATCAAAAAGAAATGATTGTAATAAAGAGATATAAAATTATTCAAATTCAAAAAAAGAAAACTGAACATTTTAGATGTAAATATATGAATTAATATATATATATATATATAATATCTATGTAATTATCTTGAGATCATTATTGTATTATTATATTATATAAGCACTTTATTTGTGATATTGATATTGAAAAAATAGTTTAACAATAAAAATTTCAAAATTTTAAAATTTAAGTAACAAAGTCTTATTTACAGATGAAGATTTTAGAAACAAAGTTATTAATGTAAATTTATATAACACAATAATAGATCAACTTTATTTTTAATGTTGGTTTGCTATTGCCGATTCTTTTAAAATTACCTGAAATTCACAAAGTAATGATCGTATTGTGTTGAAGGCTTACAAGGAGACAATGTCACGTTTTCAGCTGTATATTCTTCATCAAAATTAGCTTCGATATTTGTATCTGGAATGAATTCTGCATCATGCTGGCATGAATTGATAACATTCCAATCGATGTTTTTGAAATACTCATGTTTTGCTATATCTTTATGATCCCCGACACCGTAACCGATTCTTTTTTTTGGATCTTTTTCGAGCAATTTAGAAATCAAATCTTTTGCATCTTCTGGTGTTTTTTCTGTAAACTTTGGTGTATCGTGGAGTATTGAATTATTTATTTGCTCGATTGTTTCGCCGTCAAAAACAGGCTCACACTCGTAAAGCTCATACAAAACAACGCCGTACGAATACCAATCGGCAGCACGTGTGTATCCTTCGTTTGAGACAACCTCCGGTGCTATTGTATCCAATGTTCCGCAATATGTGAATGTCTCATCGTTTGGGCCGATTCCGTCTTTTGCGAGCCCGAAATCTACAATTTTGATGTGGCCCTTATCTGTTAAGAGCAAATTGTCTAGTTTCATATCCCTGTATATTATATTATTCTGATGGAGGTATCCCAATCCAGATAATATCTCGCACGCGTATATTTTGATTTCGGAATGTGTGAATTTTCGCTTTGATATGTGATGAAATAAATCACCGCCCGGTAAAAGCTCGGTTCCAAAATAGATATATCTATCATCTTGGAAGCAGTAGTACATCTTCATTAAATACGGGCAGTTGCTGTGTGATGCAAAAAACAATGTTTTTCTCTCGAATTCCAGGTACGCAACTTCGTTGGAGTTGATAAGATTTTCTTTTTTGAGTGTTTTTAGCGCTACGATCCGCTTGTGCTCAATGTGTTTTGCCAAAAAAACTTTTCCAAAACTTCCTCTGCCCAAAACTTTGAGGAGTTTGAAATCGGACAGCTGCGTGCCGTCCCTGGTTGGCGCGTAAATTGGCGGAGGTGGATTGTACTGGCTGATGGCAAACCTGTATTTTTCATCGATGAGACACGCGGGGAAGACAAATTTTTCGCATTCCCCGTGCACAAAGACGTTGCATCTGAAGCATTTGAAACAGTCGCCGGCAGCTTCTATCCTGCAACCACAATGAATGCACCAGCTGAGCCCGAGAGAAAGTTTTGGCTTCAAGCAGTGTGGTATGTTGTATCCTTTATGATAATATTCTTTTTCCTTGGGTGCTAAAGGACAGAAAAAGAGAATGTGATCGCTGCACATTTTGTGGCATGTAAACCGACAGCTAACACACCTATACGCATGCGAAAACAAATTCCCCAGTTTGTTGCAAACACAGCAATAATAAGGTGCAACTTTGTTGAAATCTTCTAGCACGTGGCCAAATTTGACAACTCGCATGATTTTTGCGTTTTGGCGCATCAAACCGCCTTCTTTCACAAATAAAATTTTCAACTTAATAAACGCGTCGTTAAATTGCATGCGCTGAACGTATCTACCGTTCTGATCAAGAAAAAACTGGCACGGAAAAAATGCCATCGAAATAATTGTTTCGCCATTTCCGTGCAAAATCATTTCAAACTCATAATTCCTTCTCATTTTGAATGCCAGTTCTCCAGTAAAGTCTGGTAAAATACTTTCCTGCTCAATGTCATCGATGAAAAATTGTATCGATCTACAAGTAAATGCTGGGTTTATGCTAATCTCTTCAATCGTGAATTTCACGGTCCCTGTAATAGCATGAAAGTCAATTTTTATATCCGATCGATCTACTGTATCGAGCTGATTATTAAGAAAAAACAGTTTATTTTCAAGTAGACGCAACTTACTATTCAACTCTTCGTTTTTTGATCCTTCCTCTGCGAGTGTTTTTTTTATAACATTCATTATTGATGTTTCTTTGTATATTTTCTCTTCAATTCTTTTGCGAGGAACTTGGTAATTGAAATGGATCTCCTTGGCACGCTCATGTCGTGTTTCAAGCTCGTTTATACGGTATTCTATCGTTGCTTTATCTGCGCCTTTGGCAAATTTTAGGACATTCTTCAACGCTTTGAGCGTCTTTTCTGCCAATTCTTCATCCTCCATATTTTACGTTATTCGCCAAAGTTCAAATCTGAACTTCAGAGCTTAAATCAAATCAGATTGTCGGATCTAAAGGGTGAATCTGACAAATTATTTTAAAAGGAGAATACAAAAAAATCAATTGATAACTTAAAAATCTAAATATTACATGTACTGATAAACATAATTGTTTTACATTCGACTATTAAAAATATAATATTCTTAAATAGGTTTTGAAATATATTCCAATTTCGAAAAACAAATATAGTAAAATATGTCACAAATATAATAATTTGTACTTTTTAAGTTCTGCGAAATTTTATATTTCTTGATTCAAATTCTTGCATTCCGCTGTCATAATGTTGTAAATTAAAAAAAAAACAATTCTTTTAAATCATCAATTTCAAATTGTATCAAATAAATGCAATATGTTGCATGTTTTAAAAAATAAAAAAAAATTGTAAACCAAAAATTTTATCCCAAAAAAAAACATTTAATGATCACAAAAGAAAATAAAAAAACTAAAAAATATAATTTTTACTATTTATCTTTCTATTATGTAAATTTTTTATACGGCCTTTTTTTGTTGCTCGTATTTTGTTTTACGCTCTAACTTCCAAAATCATGTACCTAAATAACCTTGTGATAGAAAAACCATAAAAAACAATCAAATTTTAACATATAAATATTTTCAGAAGCACAGTTATATTTTTATAAACAGTAATATGTTTTTTTTTGAAATAAGCTAAAATTTTTTATAATCTAAATTTGTACAGTTCCTTAAAAAATGAAACCTTGAAACAAAAAATTGTGCATTTTTGTTACTTATTTAGTTATAAACAACGAACAAGTTTAGAAAATTGTTTTTCGTTGCGTCGACATAAATATTAGAATCCTTATTCTTATATCATAAGCAGAGTATCACTATCACAAATGGCGCGTAATAGTGGAATTTTGCAATAAAAGAAAGCACCTTGACCGGAACATAGAATTTCTGTGATAAGATAATGACATATAAAATTTTAAATCATGAAAAAAAAATTTAAAAGAAATATTTCACACAATATTTACATTATTTTTAAATCTTAAATGCAAAAAAAAAAATTATTTTTTCGTTGTAAATGGCACCATAAAAATTAAATAATATTAATAATAAAATATTGCTGACATTTTAAATTTGTTGTATTTCAATGAACTAAACAAATTTTATCCGTTTATTGATATGAATATAGAAGTTTTCGGAATTTGATTGGTTCATGAAAAGAAAATAGAATTTAATTAGTTATCAATAAAATCGTTGAATGCAAAAAATGTATTTTCTATTTTAACTGGCCAAACGAAATATATATTAGTAAGAACACTTATTTTATAAGGTGTTTTAAAAATATATTTACAATTATACAATTTTCCTTGTTTAGGTAAGCTGTTGCTCTTTTAAAAAATGAAAAACTCATTATTAAAAATGACATATTGAATGACATTTCTTTAATAGTGCAATTAAATGTGTAATATCTATACCATTTTTTAATTAGCACAGCAAATTACATCTGTTAGTGAAGCAGAATATTACAAATCAGATGTGATAGAACTAAAAATCTGAAAAATTTGGTAAGATCATTCAATCCATGAATTTTTAAAACAAATGATTCTTTATAGTTAAAAAAAATATTATATTCCACAAACAAAATTTAAAAAGAATATTATAGATTATAAATTTATTAAAAAAACATTATTGTTATATTTATAGTGAATATATAAAAGTCTTTTTTAAGAAAAAAAACTCAAATCTAAATTCCAAAAAACAATTATTGTATTGGAAAGGAATAAATTGAATCTGTAAGTTGAAATAACAAGCTTTTTATAAAAAAAATGAACTTACTAATTTGTATCTATGTTCGCATCCAAGCAACAAATATATTGACAATCTTTAAACATCTTACAAAAAAACACAATTTTTTGCATTTACTAAAATATATTACAAATTTTTATAATTATTGTAAAACATTTTTGCGATTCTATCAAACAAAAAAAATAAAACATTGGTATAAAAATATCTAGCTCGTAAAGTTATGGTATCTTATAAGCAATATAATTTTAAAGATTAAAAGTTAAGTTTTTTTTGCATAAGATTTCTAGAACATCTCTACCTTTTCAAAAAACAATCAAGAGAAATTTATATCGGACTGACTAGTTTTGAATTCTTGGTTTTGTTATAGACAAAAGATCTAATATATTGTAATTAAAGTAGTTGTAATTTTTTTTCATTTGTCAAATAAGTAAAATAGAGAATCTATAAAAGACATCACATTGATCGATATAAATCTAAATGATTTAGAAAAAATTCTATTTCATAATATTAATCAAATGATCAATAAGTTCAAGTTCACCTTTTTATGAAAAAATAAAAACAGGTTTTGGTACACTAAAGGTTTCAGTACGTATTTTTAGAAAAGTAAACAAAAAGAGCAATATAAGAAATTATAGCGTTGTCATCGCAATTAGATAACGAATTAAGAAACCTTTTGTTCAAATACAAGTTCGCCTTAATCGCTAAATTTCTTCTTTGTTATGTTGCATCGACTTTTCTTAATAGTGTGCACATATTTTAGCATCGGAGAAATATTTAGGTAATAAGGTCACTAAGATTATTGACTATATTCCTAGGATAAAAATAATTCGCATAATAAACATGATCGTAATTAAGTTTAACAAGTCAACACATTTGTTGTAATGATTTCCCCTTACTAAATAAATCAATTCCTCAGATTTTTATATTATTAACATAATTATGTTAAACATAAAATATAATGTTTTATTATAAAATACAACACCTTTTTTCGGTTACTTATATAAATTATGTTTTTTATTAAATTGTTAGCAACTATATTCTTTATCCTCTATTAATTCAATAAAATTACTAAACATATCTAGAAATCGACAAAACACCTTATAAATATTATAAAAAGATCTATTTTAATATTATAAAAATATAAATATACATTAGTTAACAGTTTTTAGCCTATTTATAAGATCGCATGATCAGCATAAATCTTTTTCACACTTTACTATAAAATAACTATATTAAAAGTTGTGCCGGTATGATTCGAAAATATTAATGGTAAAAAAATAAAAACAACAATTTTTTTTCTATTGCGAAAAAAAACATGATAATCTTTTTGTATTTCTATGTTGGTTGTTACCAATGTAGATGTTGTTTAACTCTTAAATAATATCATAAAAGCTTTAATTAATAAAAAATTTTTATCATATTTTATTATATTCAAAACTACGGACTGAAATTTAAATTGGCAATTTATTTTAGTAAACTACATTCAGTCTTTAACTGAATTTTCAAATACAATCCCTCCTAAATACATACGCTTCTCACCGAAAATAAATTTATTTCTCACTCTTCCTGCTTCACTGATATAAGAGTGCACCTTCACAAAAAACACAAAAAATAAAAATAGAGGAGAAACGTAAAGAGAAACTCAAGATTCTGCCAACGATGAGCATATGAATCAATAAATAAAAAGTATTCTAATCCCATCTTTCTATAAACAACAACTCATTCTATTTACTTTTCATAACTAATGTCAACCGGCCAACCTTGACATACAGCAGTATTAAAAGTCTTGCCTGAATATTTATCATAATTTATAGAATAAACTTGTTTAGTCAAAATAATACTCTTAAATGTTTTTCTTTTATTTGTTTATTTTTTATTAAATAAATATTGTTATTGTAGTTTAAGTGCTATTTAAACCGAAAAGTTCATCAGAATTCGCTTTACAGTATTTAAAATACACTAAAAAAAAAATTTAGTGAAAGCTTACCTGCTTATCTACAGCAATTTCGTATACCTCATGAAGTTAAAAATTTAAATTGTCTTGAAAACTTTAGCTGCAGTTAAACAAAAAAAATATTAAACATAGGCAAATATTAAAAATATCTAACTATATTTTTCGATATTGAATATGTCGTTCAATATAGGGAACGGCAAGTTTCCTATCCAAGCAGCTGGTGCTAAGATCATGAAAAATATAAATTGAGGTAATAATAACATTTAGGTGGTGATGTTTCGTTTAATTATTGTTTTATGTGTTAATATAGCGTATTGATATTCTTTATCTTTTTCCCTTTTTCTGCTCTCTCCCTTTTCTTTGTACCCCATCAATCATCACTTACTTTTTATAAAGCAATAAAATTGCAGAGATTATATTTGGATCGTTTGATTTACTGCCTTCCACAAAATCAATCTGTTCGTGCATTCAGATGAAACAAATATATAATCTAATTAACTCCTTATACTATTAAGTAATTTTTTTCAACGATTTCATGTAAAAAAACAGTTTTCTCTGTTTATTATAGCTATTAAAAAAACAATAAAAGAGATTTTTCACAATCCTAACCTTTTTTGGCTGCAATAAGGTACATTGACATTAAGAAAAAAAACCTCAAATAAAATATATATTTTATGGTATAATTTACTTTTTTCCTTTGAATTTATAATTTTAAAAAAACGGCTTGTGTCTCCAAATTCTTTATTTTCATGTATTTTATTTGTATATGGATACTTTATATTAGCAATTTTTTGTTTATCGATAGATGATTCCTATAAATAATAAATTTGACTAGACAGTTTATATAAAATGCATATATAGAATTTTGTGTTCCACTAGAAGATATCAAAATATGATGCAGAGTTTACAATACATAATAGTACCCTCAAATATATCTAAAAAATATACTAGTATTAATATTTTTTTATAAATAAACCCAATACCCAATTAAAAAAATATTTATGAAATTTTAGCACAATAAAA
This sequence comes from Edhazardia aedis USNM 41457, assembly GCA_000230595.3. NCBI lineage: Eukaryota > Fungi > Microsporidia > Culicosporidae > Edhazardia > Edhazardia aedis. Next base: position 47,452 of record AFBI03000045.1, read on the forward strand.
AATAGATATTTGAAGGTATAAGAGTCGCTTCATTGCTTTGGAAGCAAGAAAGCCGACAGGGAACTAGTGAAAGCGGTAACTACCCTAATTACCGCTGAAAACTTGAAGAATACTTTAGTGCAGTCAAATCTTTAGTTTCAATTTCGAAATATTAGAAATTTGACCAAACTTAATTGATTAAAAATTTAAAGAAATACCCTGCACATCAAAAATAATTTTTGTATGTAAAAATAATAAGCACACAATATTATTTTATTATAGCATATAATGTTACATCTCATAATAGTTCAGTATGAAAAATCAATAAAAAATTTTTTAAATCAAAAAACAATAAATTTATCGTAAGATGATCTCATATAAATCATAAGGAAGAACTTTGTTATTTAAATAAAAAAATTCTTTTTTAAATATTTTTTATACAAAAATATCGTTTTTACAAGATAGTTACAAAAAGGATCTGATATACAATCAATCAACAGTATCAACTTGCCATTTGTTTTTTTTCGTTAATTAAAAACAATATTAAATGAAAAAATAATATTAAAAAACCAGAATTGTTAATTCGATTTTTCAAAATAAACATAACTATTAAAATTTTGAGTAAAATATTCTTGAACGATCTTTTAGACGACTAGACTTTTAAATCGCAAAAAATATAGAAAATGCAACAAATATTGTGAATTTTTACTGTATTAAAACATTTTTTTTGTGTTTTTTATGATAAAATTGTATCTCTTTTGTCAATAAGATATTTAGCTGTCTAAACATCAACTTACCTTGACAGAAAAAATTCCAATTTTTTTTCTATATCAAATTCGTTTTTTTGTCATTTAAAAAATTTCAATGTCAAAAACTTCATTGAATATAACAAGAATAAAAATATTGCCATAAATAACTAATCGCTATATATCAACTTTGTCAATAAGAACTAATACGATTATGCGGATAGAATTCTGTTAAAAATCAAAATTAACTTTTTTTTTGCTTTTGTTTTATTATGCAATTCAGGTACAAACGCAATGATTATTGGAGAAAACAGATGCTAATATAAAACTTTAAACAGAGAATTGTACAAAAATCTTTTTTACAAAACGTGCTTAAAGATTTCAAATTATAAAAAAGACCTATAACGTGACTTTAATATAAAGTGTTTGTTTTTTGCTATTTTTTATATAATTTATACAAAATTTTATAAAAAATTTTTACTTTTTGCATTTTTTCTTTTAATAAAATTTAAATAATTTTAAATAGAATATAAAAATCAATGCTTCATATAAAATCGATCTATATCAATTCAGAAATTAGACATGATTTCTCATTTGTTACAATGATGATATTTTTTTCTTGAACGTATTATTAAGTCAAAAAATGATAATATAGAAATAAATTTAGGCAAAAAATATTCCCATAAAGTAGTTCTTTTAACAATATTTTTTTCTCATAGTAGTTATAATGATAGTTTTATAATATTCTAATTAGTTTTCGTTAATCTGTATTAAATTTTTTTAAAAGAGTTTAATAAACGATACAAAAAATAATTCGATCAAATCAGAATGTATAAAATTCAATATAAAAAACGTATTTACAGGTTGCATGTTTTTTTGCATGTTTTGAATTTTTTTATTTTGTTTACATTACATTAACTATTGCGATTAGATGAACTTTTACTAGAAGAATTATAGAAGGCAATTTTAAGCATCTCTATTCATCTTTATAAAATCAAACAAATTTTTCCTATTTTTATAAGCCATTTTATATACATATTCAGATATATTTCATGTAATTTTTATCGGTACAAGAAAAAAATTATAATTTGAGGGTAGTATATACCCACAAACACTATAAATTTATTCTAATTTATACCAATCTACAGTCATATATTAGTAACTAATTTCACGTAGGTATAAAATAGACGATCTATATAATACGAATTTCATTCCAATTACTCAAAAATATTTTATGTTGATTGCAAAAATTTCGTCTTGTTTAAACCTAAAAAAATATGTTTTATATAGTTACATGGTTATCAAGCGGCAATTTTAAATATAAAATGCATAATCACATTTTAGAATGCAAATATTACTTATAAACATATTTTTCGTTAAGAATGTTTTGAGTTATTGTAAATAATGATATTAAATGCAAAGCAAAAAATTGCTGCATCGAAACTGAAATTTATTGAATTTATAATGCACAAAAAAATCATATAAGCTTTGAATGAATTTTTTGTTACATATTCGACATATTATATGATCCATATAAGTTAAAGTTTTCTGTTTGAGTAGAAAATAAAAAGTAATTTCTATATCACAATTACATATGTAAGAGCTAAATGTATGTTTCAAATATGATTTAATACAGAAATAAGTTGGTTTTGCATCATATTCATGTTATTAAAAAAAATTGTACACATTAGGTTCAATTTTTTACTGTAAAAGTTCATTAAATAGAGATTTATAGGTTTTTAAAAAAATGGAAAGCTTTTACAATGAATTTAGTTTGTAATTTATATGCTGGATAATATATAATGTAGAAGATTTGTTTTTTTTTAGTAAATAGCAAAAATACATTATGTATAAAACTACTTGATTGTTGAAATATATCACTCGTCACAAATTTTTATTGTGTAAATATATTTAAAACTGAAAAAAGAAGTAAAAATATAGAGAAAACTAATATATAGAATAATTTTGGCATTTTTTTGATTGAACTTATAGACAAGATTAAACAGAAATATTAAACGGCTTCAAATTTTTTTTTGATCTCAAAGAAAAAATTTTATTATTAATAAATATAAATATTTTTAATTTGTGGTTGACTTAAATTTGAAGTTTTATTGAATGGTTAAATAAAAAATTCTAAATATTTATAACTTAATTAAAAAATTCCCATGCATTGTAAAATAAAATCAGTATTTTGACTTTCTAATATTTAAAAAAACTTTCATCTAACAACGATAGTAGTGTATTTTCATTATTTTTCTACTTTCTACGAAGATGTTTTGTGATAAATTTGTTCTTATGCATAAAAAAATACTTTTTAACAACAAAAAATTAAGATATATTTTTTTTGTAAATACTGAATGTTAATTATTAGTTTACAATTATAAAAAAATCGCGGGAGAAAAAAAATTAAAAACACAAACAATGTTAAGATGCATTATTTATAAAATTCCTTATACTGATTGTAGTGAACAAACAAAATAATAAATCGGTGCATTGATATATATATTCTAGGGTTTAAAATTACTACTATTTCAATTTTATAATGTTATGTTGAGTAATGAGTAAAAAATATATAAAATAATGCATAGTATATATAAAAATCTATCTATCAATACTATTTCTCTGTTTTGAACAAAAAAAAATTAGTAGAAGAATATAATTGTTAACGAAATTTCTTTCTAGAATATAGGTGCAATTAGCTTTTAATAAGCCTCTATCCAACATGCTACCATATTTTATAACAGGTAATTGTACACGAGAGTGAGCATATAAGAAAAAAGCATATAAGGATTTAAATTACCATAGTCGGTTTTAATGTCCTTGTTTGATAAATAGTAACTAGTTTAATTGGTTTGTATTAAATCACAAATAATATAAACATCTAAAAGCATTACTTTGAAAATTGATCTTGTTTGACCAATTGATTTAGAAAATTGATAATTTCTTTATTATTCAAATCGAGATTATATTTTGATGTTGATTTAATAAAAAGCCACTGGTCACCGATGATGACAAAAAAAGAATAAATAGGTTTAAAAACTTAAGTATAACGTTTTAGAAATGTCGTATAATATTTATAATTCATAAAACAGTAAAAAATAGAGCATTTCTGTTTTCCAGATACGATAATCCAATTACTATTCTGAATTTTCTTTTTATTATTCTTATGCCAACAAACTGGCATATATTTGTGAAAAAAGGGTTTTTCAAGCTTTTAGAAAGCAACTAAATAATATATAAACATGTCCTATACTTTATTGGTTTTTTTGTTTGATAAAATGTTCTTTCCTATTTCTTTTTGTTTTTTTAATTGATTCATTTTTTTCTGGTTGTATTTTTGCCTTATTAAATTGCAAGGTATTATGTGACTTAAAATTTTTAATACCAATTCATATGTTTCAAAATTTAATGCGAATATAGAAAGGAAAAAAGAACGGCTAATTGAAATAATATATTAATCAATTTTAAATTTTCACATAAGGTGAAATTGCAGAATAAAAATATAATATTGTAAGCTGTCACAAAAGATTGATTGTTTAATAGCTTAAAAAAACAAGAACTTGCAAAATATTGCATTTTTTTTTATGAAAAAGATCGAGCAGGCCTATTGACCAACAGTGATCATCACATCATCTCAAAGACAAAATATTTCTTATGAAAGTTTGCTGTCGTGAAAATTTGGTTTTATAAATTTGAACATATTCGTTTAAATCTTATTTTTTTTGTATAAATTCTTTAAATATAATAATTTTATTTTATCCGGGCACAAAAAAAGAAAGATTCGGTAAATACGTATAATAATTTATGGAAAAAATTAAAGTGATAATCAATTTTACAGGAATAGAAAGAATATTTACTTGTTAAACAGTTTTTTTATATTTTTACTTAATTGACCAAGAAAAGAAGTTCATAAAATCACAATATATAAAAAGATTTATAATAAAATTTATTTATATTTTAAATACATCGCCGCCCTAAAATTTTAAATATAATTTTTTTGTCTTTTTTTCCGTAGTTAAATCACTAAAATAAAGGATTATTTTTATTTTCAAATTATTTTGGTGCTCTGAATGAAAAACTCAAAGATTAACGTGCAACAAAAATAAAAAAAAGATTGCATAGACGCTTGAGGTATCAAAGTAGTAAGAAATTTTAGTGAAAGATTAAATGAATAGCATGAAAATAGACGATTTTAGGTTTTTATTATTATTTTTTTAGCTTTTATTGACGATCTATTTTTATCTGTTTTTTTTCGCTCAATTTGGACAACAAAATTAAGTTTTTTTGATTTCCGCATTTTTTTATCTGAATTTATAGCTTTTTCATCTTATTTATAATGCATCTCAAAAAATTTTACTTCGTTGCTAAAAAAACCATAAAAACTAATTTCTTTCACAAAAATTTGATTTCTGAGTAATGCATAAAAAAAACACTTATATATATTATTAATAGTTATTCAATACAATTTTTTTTAAACATTTATAGAATTCAATATTCTAATAAAACAGCTTCTTTAAGCAAAAAAAGTTTTTTTGCGATTTTTTTTAATTATTTCATCGATTTATGTACAATTATTTATTGCAAAAATGTTTTTAAATTATTTGTATAATACAATATAAATCTTTTTTTTGATTTTAGGTACTAATTCAAAATGATTATATTGTTTAATGTGTAAAAATTGCATTAAGCGTGTGCAAACATTTAGGATACGTTATTATGCGTTTTTAGACTATTAGAAAACAATTTAACTTTTTTGATTAAAATTTAATTTTCATTTCATATCTTTTTTCTAATTGTAAATTTAAAAGAACCTAGAGAAAGAAATTTTAAGCTAATACCAATGATTTTCCTGTATCTGAATTCTAATCATTTAATTTTATTATTGTCTTAAGATTGTTTAGTATAAAATATGTTTTTTTGTGATCTTATTTGTATAGTTGTATATACGACATATTTTACTACGTTAAAAGATTTTTAAATCTAAAAATTTTGCAAAAAATTTGTAATTATAATAAAAATAAAAAAGAGATTGTTTTTTTATAGATGGTTTTGTGAAGTAATTATTCGAATCATGCATAAAAAATACATAGGAATCTAATCTGCAAAAAAAAATTAATGTTTCAATTGTTATTTTTATTTAAATGCTAACAAATCTTGCTTATAAACAAATCGAAATATAGCAATTTTTAAAAATATAAATGAGATGAAAATAAATCTTTACCCCTTTAAACATGTATTGTATCAACCAATCGACTTTTGACTAAAATTTTTCTTGTAAACATCTCTTTATCAATTTATTATAACCACACATTTAAACATAAAATCATAATTAAAATCTTATAGTAATTCTTTTTCTGAAAAAAAGTCAATTATATAATATACAAAATAATATAAATTTATTATTTTTTTGTATATAGAACAAATACTAAACATTTCTTACTACAAACTACTCAATATTATTTTTTTTATATTATAAGTCAAAAATATTGTATTTAATAAATGTAATATAATTTAGCCGATCTAAAGAAGCACCCATTAAAAAAAGATCTTATTTTATTTTGTTATTACGAAAATACTTGTACCTATATTTATTTAATTCTGCTTACCTTTATATTTTTACGAAAAAAAGAAAAACGGCTTTTTATCTGTGTTCGTCTGGTTAAAATAATAAATATTATTTATTCAATTAGATAAAAACAATATCAACAACGTTAGAAGTCATACAATTACAATTTTTTTAAACCAATGCAGATCAATTTTTTTGTCCTTGGCCTTTTTCGGGAAGATTATCAAATCAGGATTTTCTGCTCGTTTCATATAGTGATAGCAGTATGGTGCTATGATTCACATTATTTTTTATGTTCAAGTTCTTACGCTAGTGTGTTAAAAGGCACACTACCCGCTAAAATTTACATGAAAATTTTTAACATTATTTTAATTCAAAAATTTTACATAATATTTTTGTATATTTATACATACATTTTAATTTTACTCTTTTATTAATAAACTAGTACCTTTGCCTCTGAAAAAAGCCTCCAAAGTTGTATAAACACCAAGAAGATCTGAGAAAGAAGAAATATATAATAAAAAAAAAGATGTATTGAAAAGGAGGTATTTGAACCCGCTGGAATCCTAACAAATTTTATAATAACTTGAAGTAGATTTCTTCCATTTTTCGACCGTTATCTCTCTATAATCTCTTTTTACGCTACTTCAATGGTCACACACGAAGTAAAGCAGTTATATTTTCAGTTTATAATTCCTTGTTGCAATTTTTCAAGCGCAATATACTAGCATTCAAAAATATTAAGACACCTTATTTTTTTAAATTGACAAAAAATTATAACTAATAACCTGAAGAAAAAGCTTTTTATTTAACATTTAGTTTCTTTTCATATTCTTTTCGGAATAATATATTTAATATGGCAATATTTTTATCTTACTTACCAATCACCTATTATGCTTCAACATATATTTAATTTTTTGAATTTGATTTTCTATTGAATTTATGAAAAAAATTTTATGACTAATTTCAATTCAATTAAAATTTTCTTTTTTTGGAAGTTGAAAATTCCAAAAAAAATTAACCATTTATATTTCTTTCGAAAAACGAAGATATCAAGAGTTTCAGATTTTTATTGTATAAAAAGCTAATTTTTCTAATAAAAAATACTAAATACTATACAACAGAAACTATAGTATATATCAAATTGTGCGATAAATTGTTGAAATGCAATGAAAAAAGAAAATCCAGATTTTTGATAGAATACCGAAAATTTAACTTATTACATCAAATTAATAACATCAAAATACCTGTCATAAATGAATACAGAAGTAAATTTTCAATATCTTTGTAAATTAGATTTAATTTTTGTTTTATTAAAGTCGAAAAGATTTGTTTTGAAGATATATGTAGAAACTTTATATTTGATGATATAATTACTAAATCATAACAATTAATCAAACTTTTGTTTTTTTTACCCCAGATTCATGTATAGAATTCAAAAATATATTTAACATGGTAATATTTAATATAGCAAAATATGGATAAACCCGGACGGATTCGTAATAATAAAGCATAAAGTATATTTAATGCTTCGATATGACGCGAAACTTATGAGTAAATATATATATTTACTATTATTTTTGGCTTTCATTTTTTGTCAACAGATCATTCTAAAATGTTTCTGAATCGGCTTTTACTTTTAGTGTTTTATAAAACTAAAAAACCTTTTAAAGGTTTTTTTATAACAAAATAGAACGTGGTTTATGTCTAAACCATTAAAACGTCCTAATTTCGGTTTCTTTCTAAATTCAAACAAATATTATATTAAACTTTCTATAAACATTGTATAATGAATAAATAGCATTGTAAACAGATTTTTTATTATGTATATTTTCTTGGAAGTATTTAAATTCGAAGTTTAAAATAAAAAACTTATTTGTTATTATTTTTGGTAAAGTGAGGCTTGAAAAATCGGAAAATTGGTCTAAAGCATTGAATGTGCATATTTAGTACAATGAATGTCTTTCATATAAACTAATTTAATTACTAATTAATATACTTGTATAAGATTACCAAATAATAATATGCGAAAGAAGGACGGAACAAGATGAACTATTTTAATTCAAATGATTTAAATTTAGGAATTTCTATTTTTTGTGATATTAGTGGTTGAGCATAACCCATGATTATGTAAAAAAAAGGACACAGCCAAATATATACGAATATAATTTACAATAATAACAAGTTTTTAAGTTTTAAATGAAAATTTTCGAAATTTTTTTTTCAAAAACAGAACATCTCACCGCTAAAAGACTGTTTACTATATTCAAATGCAAATTAGGATCTAGTTCTATAAGTTTGTATATTTTTTAGTTTATTCATGTAACAGTATATTTGAAATAAATTCCAATTTTTTCTTTTTTGAATAATGATTATGTAATCAACAATAATCTGACATTATGAAATATACGATGGATCCTAAGTGAAAAAAAACATGATGTATTAGACTTTCGAAATTAATTTGTTTAATTAAAAACTATAAAGTAATTTTTTAGAATAATAAAATACTTTTTGTCAAATTTGCTTCACATTATCGAGTAATTTTAGCTTATTATGAACTAACATATAGAACAAAATTATGAATTCCAAATTAGTTTTTGTTTTAATAATTTATCCAAAAAAGATCATGGTTCGGATAAGTTATTTCTTACATAAAAACAAGCTATAAAACATGATTTTATATAAGAAATATTTTTGAAACAGTTAACAAGCTGATCAATAACTGCGTTAATAATAGATTTATCTATTTTACAATTATTAAATTTTTAAGTCCTGAATTTCAACATTAAAATGATTTATAAAATTAATTTAAACGATATATTATTATACTTAAATTTCAAAATAATTTTTTTTGATTTCTAGTAGTTGTATGAGGGCGTTTGCCTTCAGTTTATAAACTAACAGTCTATAACGCGAAGAATTACATATATATTAAGACATATTTTAGTTTGTATTTATTTTGTCCACATTCATATGCTTCTTTGTGAATAAATTGAACCAATGGTACCAAATTTATTTATCAAAATTTAAATAATAACAATTTTTATCTAAAAAACCTTAAAAATTATTCTTATCTGCATTTAAAACCATTAAATATTAGAAAGGTAAAATTTTACTAAAATCAAAAATATCACTTAACTTAATGAGAAAATAAAGGTTATTGATAAAAACAATCGTTCTTTTTTATATTCTAACCTTGATGAAGAAATAAACATTTTGTTCTCATCAATTTAATCTATGTAGCTTTTATAAAAAAGATTGTGTGAAATACATTTTAGTGAAAACTTTTAACGATTTTATTATAAATTATTACATAAATTTTGCTTTCTTGTTATTTCTATAAAATTTTTATTTTATTTTTATAATATAGGTACCATAATATCCGGAAAATAATTATCTTACATATCAATTTATATTTAATAGTGAATTATATGCATTGTAGACATTAATTTTTTTTAATATTAAAACGTTCTATTGTAAAATTCGATGTATGCTTGTAACTTATGGTTTCAATTTCTATCGTATATGATATTCTAAAAAAACTTTATAAGTTCTTGGAAATGATCATTCTTTTGCTACTTAATGATCTATTGCTTGTGATACATTTGGATAGTTGATTTTATAATTCTATCATTTTTTAAATATTGTGGCTTTCGACAGTTAAATTTTTTTCATTAAATAAAGATTTAAAACCAATTGCTAATTATTGAATTCGTTAATATATTATAGTATGAAGCTTCTACGTCAATCAGTGAAATGTTATTATTTTGTGTTTTCCTCTTGTATTGTATGCGGTTCACATGCATCTTAATTTTAATCATTTAGACAATCGGATAAGTCTAAATAACAGTTTTAACTGAACAATAAGGTTAATATTTATTGTCTTAAGATGAACTGTGTAGAGTTTATTTTGTTTAGAATTGTTTTTAATGATTTTTAACTCAATAAATGCATGCAAATTAATAATTTTTTTACAATTTCACACCATTTTCAATTTTTAGACAATTATGATTGTATTAAATTTCACTAAAATAAAAAAAAAGATTCATGAAAAGATTCAACTATATTAAAAAAATTTTAAAAATAGCAATCCTTTATATGTTTAAATATTTTTTATTCTTTCAATTTTTCTTTGATATATGTTTTGAGATAAGACCTGGAAAAAAAGAGCAAATTCTTTTGATCAAGCTTAACGTTTTACGCAGTAAAGACAGATAAAAAATCTTTTTTTATTGTTTCTAAATTTGTTTTTTATTGTGTTTCACGTGTCTATAAACAATTTTAATATTTTTTTCAGAAATTGATTTTGGATTAATTCTGATGACATTGAACGAATGAAGGGGTCAGACACAATTTTGCTTGTAATCAAGGTGTTCATGGATTAGCTCAATGATTTCTCACATTTTAATACTATGGTGTTTCTATTTTCTTGATTTATAACTTAATTAAACAAAAACACACACTGAAAAAATATTTTATATATACCAAAAGATATTTTTATGTTTGGCGTCAAAGACATTGTTCGTGAAATCTCAGACTTGATGTCAAAATAAAGGTACCGACTTCTATGTAAAAATAGTTAGAATCAACGGTAAAAACTTCATCAAAATATTCAATTATAAGATGACAACAAGCTCAAACTATTTAGACAATAATATAACATAAGAAAACACAAATGATAATAAAAAAAAGTGTAATTAAGAAAAATAAAGAGAATAAATATAATACCAAATAAATTTTAATTTATTCTTAGCTTCGTTAGTTTTCCCTTGTTAATATTCCAATTTTTAATACTTTAACTTCAATTCTACACAAAAAAAAAGAGGAAGTTACGCATATTTATAACTTTTTATAAGACTTCAGATTTTTTTGATCATTTAAAAATATAGATAATTTTGATAATAAGTATTTCTTTACAATAAATGTGTTTTTTTTATCGCGAAAGCGCAATACTTATACGAATTACCGCGTATTACTTTTTCTGTAGGATAGATTTTTTATTAGAAGAAAATACAATGTGCCAGACGAATAATAAATGGGATTTTTTCTCTATTATTATTTCTGTTTAAATTTCATTAAATTGATGAGTTTTTTCATATATTAAGTTAGTATTTTTTTCTCTTTCAATTATTTTATTACAAAAAATTTTTAAATTTTGTAAGTTTTGTTGCCTAAAAATATACATGTATAAAAAATATACAGTATGTGGAAAAAAGTTCATTGTATTCATACGTATTTTCACAATCTCAAAAAAAGGCCTAGCGTACTGTGTTGGATGACTGATCACTGATTGTTGTAATCAAAAAGAGATAAAATTGAAGAAAATAAATAAAACCGAATGAAATTAATGACAATTTATTTCAAATTGTGTTTTCGCTGTAATAATTACATTTAATACACAAAAAAACCTATAAAATTTGCTTGTTGGTAAAAATTTTTATAAATAAATAATAGTCACAGATCGCTTTTTTACTCCCAAGATGTAGAATTTAAAAAAAAATTTGTAAAGAGTATAAGCAATTAGCTGAATGTGTAGTTATATATATGGAAAATATAAAAACTTACCAAAAGAGTAATTATTTAAACTATTATGTTCTTCAGTGAGGTTTTCTTTTATTATTAAATATTCGTCTAGAACATAGAGTTATGGCACATGTATCTGATTTGAATAGTTATCATTCAAATTATATAAAGCAAATAATGTTTATTATTTCGATTTCGTAAAGTTTGTACAAAATATCTAATTTGTCATAAATTTTAAATTAGCTATTATACTACAATTTCTTATATATTCATAAATACTTATGTTAAATTATATTTTATCATAATAATCTTTGTTTATATGGCTTTTGTGCAATTAATTTCAAAAAAAATACTTTTTAATGGTTTTAATTATTTTTCTAGGATATAACACAATTATTTGACATGTCTTTTAGTTTTCCTAAAATACACAAAATATAAACTTTTTTCTCACAATATCATTTTTTTAGCATTTAAATGTTATTTTTGTGTTTAATTAAAATCTATGCATATATATACAATAAAATTTTATATAGTACAGTTTAATCTAAAATATTTGAATTTGTTGTAAATGAATTATATATTAAAAACTTTAAGAAATAAAATTTTTTTCTTGGGGCTTGGCCAAGTCCTCTGCTTAGTTCCATTTGTTCCCTTAAATATTCACCTGTGTTTTCATATTTGGTTTTAATTCATGTTGATGTCTCTTGGAAACTATTATTTTAGTAGTTTTCAGTCTAGTTTTTTCAACAGCATCTGATTTTCTGTTGGTGGATACTGGTAGACATTTTAATAAATAGAACCTATATTTTTCACTAGAATGATTAGTCTAATGTAATAGCTTCTTATAAAAAAACTCGCAATTTATGTTGTCGATAAAATTTTTATAATTCAATTTTTTAAAAAAAATATAAAATTTCTCGTGTTCAATATTTTTATATGAAATAATTTAAGAACATACGATTTTTCTGATCATGAATAGTTTTTTTTATCAGGTTTAGTTTCAGTTTTGATTTTGTAAGTAATATTTGTAAATCAATATAATCTGGCGTTATTCAACAAAAAAACGTAGCAAAAATTGTAATTTTAATTTAAATATGTTAGGTTCTTCAAAAAAATCGATATTTTAGAAAAAACAAACATATTGCATCATATTTAGTGAATTCGTAAAAAAATTGTGCTCCTTACCAACATTATTTGCAATTTAAGTTAATGTTTTATGCTTGTCACTGTTTAATTGTTTATTACAGATTTATAATGTAAAAATTTAAAAATCCTATATACATTTCCAATGAAACAAAAAAATATATGATTAACCTGTACTTATAAAAATATATATTGAACAGAAAAAAAGAAATATAAATTTTTACTAGTATGATCTTGAAAATTTTATTTTTTTTTAATGTTTTTCTGATCTATTTTTTGCCATATTTCTGATAAATAGTATAAAGCTTAAATAAACTTTTAGATTTTCTATGTTAAAGACATAAAAATATCTTGAAAGTCATATTTATACTTGTTTTTCAGTTAAATTTTTTTTATTTGCTTGAAATTATTTTTTTGTTGGTCAACATCTTTTATTATACTATAGAAATCCTAATCATCGTAACAATCACATTGTTTTGCAAATTATGCAAAATTCAATATGACAGACATTTTAAAATAATATTTATCGGTATTTGTTAAATTTTTATAATATGTTATAATTAACTTTCATGACATTTTTTATCTCATAGTAATGTCATATTGTTCAATTTGTAAAAAAATATATGCCAAAATTGGTTGCACTATAAATGAACCGAAATCAAAATTAAAAGAAAAGAAAAACAATAAATTTAGTTACACTCAATGTCGATTATATTGATATAATCTCTTATGATAAAACAAAGGATGTTTGCAGTGTTAGAAATCTGATTTTAAGATTTTTTAGCATTACTGTATTTTTGTCTGTGTAATTTTTTGTATTTTCTTCTTTAAACATGTAGTTTTCCACTCTTATTTATTTTTTTTACAGAAAAAGTCAAAAACATATATATTTTTCTTTGCCTTATGCCTCAATGTTTTTGGTATCACAGTTTTATTTGTTTATTGTATCGCAATAAAGGTTATTTAGGATAAGATACGTCTCAAGACTATGTAGTTTCTATATAATATTTGTGTTTATTGAATCGTTAGAATAAGAAAAAGAAAATTTAATGCGTGTTTTAAAACCTATACCTTTATTTATTTTTTATTCTTTTAATGTTATATGTTAATAACTATAAGATTTAAACTCTATGATTGACCTAATAAACAAACAGCTAAACTTATAAAAAGAACAGATAAACTATAAAGCTAATTATCACACAAGAACAAGTAAAAAAATATTATAAAATAAATTATCCATCAGACTTCTTGAGCGCTCTTTGATCCATGCCAAGGTTAAGAAAATTTTGGAATAGAAATGTTGGAAAAAATGTTCCTTTAGAATTTTAGAGTGCCTTTATATATTAAATATTGTTTTAAATATGGTTTACTATAAGTATAAAGATATATCATCCGCTGAATATATTTGATCACGCATACCAATATAATTTGAGCTTTTTCTCGAGAAACATCGATTGTATGCGTAGATCATTCTTAATATCGTAAAGAATAGGAAAGGTTTTTCCCGTAGCTTATAGATAAAAATATGGATGAAGTATCTTGAGATATGCGATCTGGAACAATCATTCGTATGCGCATATCACAAAACACTTTCCTTATGGAAAAAATCTGAAATTCCTATTGGAATATATTTTATATATAAATAAAACATATAAATGAATTTTTTTGATAATTAATATAAGATTTTATAATTTTTTTTTGTGGCTTATATTTTCTAATTTTAAAAATAAAAAATTAATATTAGATTTAAGAAACTGTATTAATTTTCAGAGAAAAATAGATAAAATACCATTTTTTGCTCTTTTTATAAATTTTCAGTGAAAAATCGATAATTTAGTTTTTTTGCTATTTTCAATTTGTTTTAAAATTATATATTTTGCTAACATTTGAAAATATATTTTTTTTAAAATTTTTGTTTATAATGTACTTTAATGTAATTCAGCTTGATATTATAGATCTTTAAGCGCTTGATATTTAACTGCAAAGATTGCAATAATAATTTATGTGTAAAATGAACTCAATAAAAAATATTATGTTTAAATTCTAAAATTGCAATTTTTGTATCAATATTTAACCCATAATAGGTAAAGATTTGCATCAACATACGCTTATTAAATATTTTATTTTTAATGATATCTAGAATATCGAATTTCGAAAGTCGTAATTTTTTGTAAAAATTTTATGAATTCTAATTTTTAAATTTTAAAATTTTTCTGATGGATGAATTTAAGCTATATTATTGTGTGTCATTGATTTTCTAACAATATAACACGTTAATGAAAATTTTTAAAATATCTTTCTAAACAAAATCAGATTAAAATATCTAAAATTGAATAAAAAATTATATATGTTTATGAGTATAAAAAGTATTAACTAGTTTCCTATAATCTTTAACATTTTTATAATTAACAACTGAAGCGTAATTGAAAATGATCAGGTTCTTTATCTGAAAAATATTATGTTTAAGCCCGAATTGTTCTCTTTTTATAATTTTAATAAGGTTTGCGTAAAATTTTTATAGCTTTATTTGAAATTATAACATATTCGAAATTTTATAAACAAAATAATATTTTATAAAAAACAGTTTCTTGATATTTATTTACAAATTTTACACAAAAAAGGTTTTTTATAAGTCTAAATTTTAAATTACAATGATCTAAGCAATTAAAAATTTTTAATTGACTAAGAAAACATATGAAATATAAATTTTTCAAATACCAATACGAAAAAAACAAATAAATTTTTATAGAAATCAATTATGTTTAAAAAATTTGAAAACAAATAAAATTTCAAATCTAAATTACCACTAAAACTCTGCAATTACAAACAATCAAATTTGAAACACAACACAAGTATAAAAAATGACCGACCTTACATAAAAATGGAACAAAAAATAAAACAAATACTTACAAAAATACCTTTGAGCTTACAAAAACCTTCGCAAAGGATGTACTTCGGAACAGCTGGGTACCGCACATGCGCCACAAAACTTTTAAGTACGCTGTGTCGATCTAGTCTTGTAGCATGCTTTAGAAGCAAAAGACTACGTAAAGTGGTTGGTGTTATGGTAACAGCATCGCACAATAAAAGCACAGACAATGGTATTAAGATAATCGATAGTAGTGGTGATTACATATCTACAAAGTATGAATTATACTGTGATGAGCTAGTTAATTGCGAAGATAAAAATTTTGTTGATACATTGATACGAATTTACAATGAGATAGTATATGATGAGAAAAATGGCAACGATAATAAGAATGATGAAATTTTTGATGGAGTAGTTGCTTTAGGCCGTGATACAAGAGAGAGTGGCGCTGGTTTTATCAATGAAATAAGTAGTGTTCTCAGCATGTTTGGATGTAAAGTTATTGATTACGAGGTAGTTAGCACACCACAGCTTCATTTTCTCGTGAGAGAGTGTAATTCCACGAATGCAGAAGCTTGTAAGAGCAGTTACACACAACATTTATCGAAATGGTACAAATGTATTTTAGAAAATGTTGGTATGAGACAGATGCCTGTTTTTGTTGATACCGCACACGGTGTTGCTGAAGTGATTATCAAAAAACTTTTGCCGTCTTTAGATGGAAAGCACATTGATGTTATCAATTCTGAAGTTCCTTTGAGTAAAGAGCAATTGCAAATTGAATTAAGTGAAAATGAAAAAATTTGTTGTAAAGAATTTGATAGATCGGAAAAGATAAAAAATTTGAAAATGAACGGGTTGGAACGGCCACGAATGGGTTTTAAGGCAAATAGGGGTTTGCTCAACTTGAAATGTGGGGCAGATTATATAGTAACAAACAATAGGCCACCACAAAACCTGAACATTTCGTTGAGCGATGTGCATAGATGCGTTTCTTTTGACGGTGATGCCGATAGATTGGTTTATTTTATTACTGATCCGTGTTTTCTTGTTATAAATGGCGATAGAATGAACGTTTTCCTAGTTGACATATTCTATCATTTACTGTATAAACTAAATCTGCTACCACGCAACGATAAACTAAAAAGCAGGGAAATAATAATAGGTGATGAAAACACAAAAAATGGTGATTATATTGATAAAAGAATCTTCATACCGAAGTTCGGAGCTGTTTTCAGTCATTACTCAAACTCTGCAGCGATCAATGCAATAAGGAAGAAGACAGATGTTGTGGTAGCAAACACAGGAGTGAAGAATTTTATCAGAGAAGCGCGAAAATTTGATATCGGCGTTTATTTCGAGCCAAATGGGCACGGCTCAGTATACTTCTCAGAGAATTTTAAAAACTTTTTACAAAGTTCAATTATTGGGCAAACTTTGTGTGGTGAAGAATTTCAATGTGCACAGACTTTATTAGCATTGAGTAATTTGTTTGATCCATGCGTTGGCGACGCGATTGCAAATTTTCTTGCGCTCGAGTCGTTATTTGATGAGAACACATGGGAAAAAATGATTAAAATGTACACAGAGTTGCCTACAAAACTAACAACAGTTAAAATTTTAAACAAGCATTGCATAGAAACAGAAGACGAAATTAAGGTGAAAAATCCAGTCCAACTGGGAAATAAGATTGATGAATTGTGTAAAAAGTATAATGGAAGAGCTTTTGTTAGGCCGAGCGGAACAGAAGATCTGGTAAGAGTTTTTTCGGAATGTGAAACCAAGGAAAATTGTGATAAACTTTCTGGTGAGATTTCACAAGCTGTTTATGATTTGTGTGGAGGAATTGGTGATCGTCCGCTATTTTAACTTTAAAGCTTAAAAAAACCGAATTTGATTTTTTTATGCACAATATCAAAATATTTATATTATTCTAATTTTTTAGAGAATTATATCAATTTTTTTCTTGCCAATTTTATACACAATAAAATACAATATACTAATGCAAATCTAATATATTCTAAAATTTGTGTAACATAATTTTATAATAGTAATATTTGATAATAATAATAATATATGCTTTATATGACATAATATATATTCGAATATTTTAACAACACATCTATTAGGCAATTAACTAATCCATTATTTAAAAAATCACAAAAGAGCACCAAGAATATCATTCAAATATACTTTTGCATTGTCAGACTCCTTGCTACTTATCTTTTTTCCAATCGTCTCCTTATAATTCTCTAGACTATTATCAATTTGATTCTTAACTGAAACAAAATCATCATTTCTGCTCTTATACATTTCTTCAAACTGCTTAACAGCACAATCAACTTTCCTCAAACTGCACTCAAACACATCTCGTAACTTATCAAATTCACAATTTACCTGCTTGACAATCTTCTTCAAGTTTTCCATTTCACCAACTTGCTGTGTTCTCAATTTCAACATTTTTTTATGTACATCCTTATATAATTCTTGCATCTGTGTTTCCTTCTCACTAAATAAAAAGTTTATTTCTTCTTTTTTCGTATTGAAAGTTTGCATTACCTCATTGTTTAATGTTGTCGTTAGCTTCGAGTTTTGCTGCTTGATCTTTTGTTGTAGTTTCTTCAAGATGTTGTTTCCCATTCTCGTTTATGTAAAACAGTTTATGTTTATAGTTTTGCAGAGGTCTAGTATATGTTCCTTTTTCGCGATCTAGTACGATCTCTTTCTTCTGCTTGTATATCACTTGAAATTTAATTAATCGTTTTAATCTGTGCAGAAAGATTTGATACAATCATAAAATTTAAATATCAATTTTTTAGCTAATAATCGATTTTTGTGTATCTTTTTTTTAATAAAAAACGATAAAGTAAACTAAAAATGAGGAATATGAATATTAACAAAAAATATGAGAAAGCCTTCTCAGGATATCAATTTAAAAATAATTTATATAACCTTTAGAATCATTTTTGTATAAAATTGATTTTAATTCCTGTAAATATTCAATTTATACTTGTTAACATTTACTATATTTCCTAATATCTTACTTTTGTAATTAATTCGGTGTTTTATATATTAAGATAAAATTTAGATCTAAGTGATTCACCATCATTTATATAAATTAAAATGTTTCAAACAAATAAAAGACATTTTAAATGTACTACCCGCTAAAAATTTTATTTTAAATGATTAATTTCTTTTAAATAGTTCATAATTACACCAATATACATCAAATATCATACAAGCTTATACTATTATGATAAACAAGAGTAAAAATAATTATAATATTACATAATAATTGTTCAAACAATAAAGATGTACAATTTTCAAACAACTTTTAGCGCTCAACATGTCATCAATAAAGAAAAAATATTAAAAAATCAAACAAAATGGATAAAATACTATAATTCAACGCGAATTGAAATAGTTCTTTTGTTTTCATTTGTAAATCAAAACTTAATCCATATTTCTAACAATTTGATATAAAATATATTTTTAGCACGTTTTGTATAAATTTTATTCATCATTAATTTTTATATACCAGAAAAACAATTTTCTTTCAATAAATCACATATTTTGCATTTCTTTTCATATAATTTAATAAAAAATAGAATAGCATCAAATTTAACACGATTTAAATTAAATAAATATTGTATTTATCACATGGATATTATCATTTATTGCTATTTTTGTTAGAAACATAATAGTTGATATTCATTCTTTGTTCAATAACAATCTTTAAATTATTAAGTAATCATTTCGATATTGCTTATTTTATATATCGATATTTGCACTAAACTATAAAAATATATAGACACTTTTTGTTCGTTTTTAAAACTTACAATATATCTATAAAATAAAACCTTTAAGATATAAAATTTTCTGAATACTTTTAATATTAATTGATTTTAAAGTAATACCTTTTCAAATAATATATAGATATAAACACCAATTCTTAAATTAGAAATTTTAATATCCTATATCACATAAAATTAAAGTATGTTGTAAAAAATGAATTGATAGAGAAATTTCAAAGTTTTCTTTATTATAACCTTTCATTTTTGCTATGAAAAAAAGAAATCTTTAATATTCATAAACTGCATATTTGAATGAAATAATTAGAATTATTACTAAAAACGCTCTAGAGAAGACTTTCATATCTCAAATATGATGAAAAAATAAAATTTTTATTAAATTTCATTATTCATTTTATTTTTTGAAACGAAATTGTTTGTTTTTTAACAATTCCATTTTTTTTTACAATATTAGATTTTGTATTCCTTATTATAGGATTCAAAGACAATTTTAAATTTGTCACATACCAAAAATCAAGAAAATATTAATTAAGAAGTGTCAAATAATAGTAGCAATCTGAAAAAAAATTGTTTGAATGCTAAGTATGCTTACCCAACATTTTTTAAATATCGTTCATTTTTTTATATAAACTGATATATAAGAACCATATTGTTTACTATATATCTATTATTAATATACTTTTCAGTTTTTTGGTTGTAAATACAATTAAAAGTAACAAATTATCATTAAAATATATGTTTGAAAATATGTAATTGTCGCAAACACATTAAGAAGTAGATAAAAGTTTTTATGTTGGTTGTTGTCGTTTACCACCATAATCCGCAAAAATATACTCCAATAACCCATCTCCTACCACATATCTACATTATGTATTATTAAAAAAAATACAACTGTTATGATCTTGCTTCGACGGCGAGATGAGACGGTGATAACAAGGAAAACCAAAGGAAATGAGAAAGAAAAAAAATTATAGTAGTAATAACGAAGAATTTTAATGTGTAAAAATATTTTGTAGGTTTTGTTGTGAACATTTGTTTTCTCATTCTATTCTTAGTTTTCATGTCCCCTCTAGAATTTTCATACCTTCCTCTTTTTATTCTCTTCCGAGGATGGCATAGATAATGCTCATATTTCACGTGCAGAGGCAATAATGAAAATAACTTAAGTACTTGTTGTACTTTGAGAGCTAGGGATTGTGGATGTTTATATTTTCCAATTTATCAAAACTAAAAAAACAACAAGAGGGATAGTTATTTTGGAAGACGCACGTTTTATAGCAGAAATTCACTACAATTATTAACCAAGTGGAACTGTTAAATATAAAACAATTTTTCATAGAAATTCTCTTGGCATTTCTATTCTTCTCTTATTAACATTTTATCCAAAAATTCAGCCAATCTACGGCTGGATTCGGCAGTAATGCATATAGATCGCAACCACAAAACTAAATATAAGCTTTTATAAATACTTTTACGCCAAAAAAGCGATATCAAAAAAATGCTTCTTATATGCATTTGCTTGATTCAATTTAACTTTTTCTATATTTACTGTCTATAATAATACTTACTAAAACAACTTGATGTTTTGAAAATTTTTGTTAAATGCAGTTTAGTAGCTGTAATATCTTACATGTAAGTAACTCTAAAATTTTACTTACACTTTTTATTTCCTTTTTTTCATTACCCCTCACGGGCTAAAATTAAATAAAATGAAGAACAACAACCCAAACGACTCTTTCAATTTTACCAAATTTAATTCACCCAGGAGAAATCCTATTTATATTTATTCACGGTACCAGGACTCACCACAGTGGCCATCGACTCAGAGGTCACATCCACCAAATAGACCTGTACCTTACCAAATTCAAAGTCCTGTGGCCAGACCGATGGTCACAGGCACATAATAAGTCGGTCCGAAGAGGTGTCACTTTTCAATACATACATCAAGTATGGCATTGGACACCGGACATACGACAGTAGCATTTGAGAAATTTAGAAAAAACGAAAATTATCCGAACACCACATTAATACACAATATGCCGTAGTTTAAGTATATAGATTGAAAAACGCGTAAATTGAGCTACGAATATAGTATATTGGGTTTACATATTAGTTATGATAAATTGATTTAAACAAGTTTATTTTCTAAAAAAAATATTCTTTCTCTCGTTTATGCAGGAAAAAAATAGTACTGGCTCTTACAATTATTACTATAATAACGAAATTTATATTTATAATCGATTTTTAAAATTTTTAAAATCCATAAAAATATCACATTTGAAGATATAAGCACTTTTAAGACTGTATTAACTTTTTTATTTAATAAAAGTATATTATTCTTTTTCGTACGATTGTAAATAAAAAGGCATAGATCTTTATAACAGTGTAACTTTTTTTAAAAATAATGCTGTCGCTATATTTATGCATTTAATCAAAATTTAGCGTCTATAATAAGATTTTATTGGCTACAAAATTAAAATTAATAATGAAGATAATGTGTTGCTACATCTGCGATTCGTCATAAAGCTCACAACTTATCTTTTTTATAATATGGATGATTCTATATTTTTCAAATTAATTCAATTTGTTCTTAAAAATATTGATGATAATAAAAAATATCTTTTTTATTCACGGAGCAAAACAAAAATATAAAATAAAATTACTTTATTTAAAACTTGTACAAGATATTTTAGCACTTTTCACAATGATGGTAATAAAATTTCAAAACCGAAACAACTAGTATTATTTAATAATAAATTTTCTTAAATAAATTAAAAACAACATATTTTCTTAATTTCAATTTTTTTTTGAATGCTGACTGGCGATTATAAAGGTCAAAAATAAAAAAAAAAGTTTCTTTGTAATTCGTTAAATTTTTTAAAAATTCAAAATATATTTTTCTAAAACCTTTGCACCACAATTAGTAAATGAATTGATATATATTTTTTAACGTGTCCATAAAGTTCTTAAAAATATAGTATAAATTCACAAACTAATATAATTGAATCTTTTTAGAAATCTGACACTTTCAAGTGTCAGTTTCTTTAAAATATACTTTTTAGATAGAAATGATAACCAATATAAAATTATTATATTATCCACTTTTAACTAGAGCAGAAAAATATAATTAAACAGATTATTGATCCATGCATTTATTTATTATTATACAAAGTTCTAAAATATTCAAATCATTAAAATTATAATATCAAAATAAGTAAAATGATCAAAAGTGTTTTTAATCATGTATAAAATATATTGAAATTTGCAACCTTTCGTCTACTACGTATTTAACAAAATACATTAATTTTGGGTTTTTTTAAACAAAAAAAATATCGTATCTAAAACAACAACGAATAATTTCAAAAACGAAAAATATCAAACACAAGTGATATATCACTCAAAAAACTGTAACCTTTTTTCTTGCTATAACTATTGGAAAACTTTGTTTTATAGTAAAATAGTATTATATATTCATATAAAACCATATTTTGTATCAGATTGTAAATACAAAGCAGATTGCACATTAATTAGTATATAAAACATGAAAAAAATAAATAAAATTGTTTTTTATATACTTTAATATCATATAAAAAATTTTATCAACAATATAACGATAACTAATCCTTTAATCCCTCACTAGAATATATTTTAATAAAAACGATCAATTCTTAATATAATGAAAGCCAATAAAAAATTGATACTAAATAAAAAATTAAAATAAAATAATTCATAAAGTTTTATAACATTAAAATTAACAAAACAACTTTTTGAAAATTTATTATAATTTTATATGATTAAACGCGTAAATAAATCAAATATAATATGTGGTACAGCACTATATTTTACAATAAAATTGCAATTCAATGACAACTTTAAGCAACACATTTTTTTGGAAAGGCTTCAATTTCACTTGCTACTATGATAACGATTTTATACACTTTGTTGGGTTTTTTTAGTTATCACTACATAAAATTTCGATCTTAAGGTTTGCATGACATAAATACAAATTTTAATGTATAGTTGAACAAATTTTAACAATAAATATATAAATATTTTAATAAATTTGTGTTATCTTTCGGATATGTATTTTTTATGTACTATCATTCAATAAAAAAATTCTTTTTAGATATTTTGTGCATAATGTATTTGATCAATTGAACTAATGTTCTTTTTACAACAAAAGAAATATCATATTTCAGACTTATTTTTTTTAACATAAATGTTGTATTAGTTTTGGCAAAACTTGTTTCTTATTTCTAGAGATAGAAATTTATAAAATATTGTCTAAAACATAAATTATAAAGCAATAGTGTTAATATCATTTTGAAATTATATACTATATGAAACATTAGATTTTATTAATTTTGCTCGTAGCTGGTTGCATATAACAATATTTTACACATACAACCTTCCTTGAATGTATACATATATATAACTTGAATTCAAGTAGTTAAATTTTTTTAAAATTTTCGTTGAATAATATCATTCATATAATTCAAATATAGAGAAATTCGCAAATTTTTCACATTTTTTTTGAAGTTTGACTAAAAAAAAATTACTTAACAGAAAACTGTTTTTAGTGAAGAAGACTCTTTGTATTGCATTCATACAGCGAAATTGAATTACAATATATATATATCATAAGTCATATATTATTGATTTATGTCTAACAATAATTTTAAAAATTTGAAATTTTTTTAATGCACAAGTTTAACTATTTCAAACAACAATAAATAAATATAAAATAAAAATTTAAAATAAAGAAATTATTAAGAAAAAAATCTTTTACATTTGTTCGTTTTTTTTAAACTTATTTCACATAAATAAGCTTTTGTTTATAGCATTTTAAAAATGCATTTTTATAATGTTTTTATTATCATTTCTGAGCGACAGATTAAAAAATACACAGAAAAAAATACAAAAAAGGTTTTTTATTTTGTTTAAAATAGTGTCTATATCAAGTCATGTAATTAATTAAATTTATCATTCCTCCTATCCTGTTGTTTTCAGTGCATTTAAACTAGATAATAGTGGAATCAAATTGTGTGGTACACATTAAGTACCACGTATAGTATACAGCAAAAAATTTATCATTTTGCGTGGAAAACCTTCCAAAACAACTATCCTTTATAGAATCATTAAATGAATCATAATACATCTTATCGCATCTTTTTTTTTTATTTGGTTGCCGTTTTTATAAAGTGAAAACATAAATTTTTTTTTGTGTCGAATATATCATTTTGAATCATTATAGTTTGTTATGCTCGTCATTTTAGCCTACCCAACCTTTTCTTACTCTATTTATACTTTTAAATGAAATATTATCAACAAATCTAAAGAAATTATAAGTCAAGTTTTCGATTGTTCTGAAAAAAATATCAATTCCATCTATAAAAATATTTTATATAATTTTATAAGATCAATAGTAAAAAGCCACAAATATCAATAAATTGTCGAAAACTTTGTTTAGACACACCTATCGCTAGATTGATGGCGCAGTTTAGAACCTTAAGTTTATGCAAACAGGTTCTAGGAACGGAAGAGCTAGTGCAGAGCAAGCGAAAGCGCAAATTTATGCCCATCACAGTCGAATGTTGTAAGAATACTTCACAAAAAGCCGAATCCGATCTTCCACTACATATCCAATTTTCGTCTTTTTTTAATATTTTTTTTATATTTTTAAAGTTTGTTAGAAAATTAAAATTATAGAAAGTTTGTGTTATCAGGTGGTGTTAAATTATACATTTTACAATTAAAAGCGAAATTCTGTACAAATCAATACTGTTTTCAAAGAAATTTATAACCTTTTAGCATTTCAAAAAAATATTTAGTTTATGATACATAATATCCTTTTGATAATTTTAATTTTTTTATTTGTAAATCTTTTTCATAGAAAAATATGAAAATATGCATCTTATACAAATTTTCAAGCTGCATTTGGTAAATTATAAAAAAAATTCGTCACCGCTAGTTAAAGCAAAAAGTTTATTATTAAAATAGTGCCTAAAGTGTGTAAATATATACTATTGTTTTTAATTGGTTTTTTTCCCGATATATGAACCTTATTTTTTTATAAATTTTATTCAAATAATATTTAGTTTTTTGGATAAAAGAACAGTTAAGTTTGTTATCACTATAAAAATATTCCATATTTATTTTTGAAATTAAATAGCATTCATTTTCATTTTCATAAAACGTATATGCACAATGGAAACTCAAAACTTCTCAATAGCAAAATAAAATGTATATTTTTATAAAGTGATTTATGGTTTTCAAATAATGTTAGTTTTTCAGACCAAACACATCGTTTTCGGATTTTAACTTTTATTTAGTGAATATACTGCCTGATTAGTGAACATCCGACATTCCGAAATTTGAACGCCTTCAGAAAATCGACCAATAAGATCTTTTAATTTGTATCGATCAGATAATGCCAGTGCTGGTAATCTGATTGGCCAAGAAAAATCCGGACCGATTTCGGAATAAAATAATCCTGTATTCTAACCAATCGAAATCAATTCGAGAAAGAAGAGGAAGATCCCAAGAACAAAGATTAATGCAGGCAGCTAACTATCCGGTATTCAAATAGCTGAAAAGTAAATAAAAAATCTCTTTGCGATTCTCGCAATTACTTTTTATTCTCTCAACAAAGGGAATCCAAAATAACATTATCTTAATGTTTGCAACTCTAGTCTTTCATTTGTAGCTTTAAAATTGCTAAAGTTTTCTAATAACGAATTAAGCTTTAAAAAGTAGTTTAATATGCCTTTATTATATTATTGTAACTATTTAAAATACTAAACCTCTAGTATAAATACTTATATATATATTAAATAATAATTTTGGCAGAACCATAAAAAAGGAAAAAAAATTCACTATTAGAAAAAAATATTTTATACACTTACCTTTGCCATAACACTAACAAAAATTCTTGTAAGACTACATGTCTTAAATCTGAAAAATATTATTAAAAAATTGTATTTCCATGACTCTCAAAACTATATTATAAAAAACTTTAATGTTTTAAAACATAAAAAATATAT
Source organism: Edhazardia aedis USNM 41457 (assembly GCA_000230595.3). Taxonomy (NCBI): domain Eukaryota; kingdom Fungi; phylum Microsporidia; family Culicosporidae; genus Edhazardia; species Edhazardia aedis. The sequence continues at coordinate 74,133 of AFBI03000045.1, forward strand.
TCTTCTTTGGAATATTATTACTGAAAGAATATCAATTACCTAATATCAGCCATATAGATAAGACATTTACGCTAATTTTACATACATATATGGTTTTATTATAAAGATAGTAATTTAACAAGTAATACTACAAAATGATTTTAAATTTAAGAAATATTAATGAGGTATTAAAAAACTGAGTTATCATAGAATATTATTATCTTTTTATAAAAACGGTAGAAAACAAAATGTTTCTTAGATAATTAAGATAAATCTTATTCAGGAAATTGATAAGTAATATTTTAAAACGCCGCAAAATTTATAAAAAACGCATTTTGTTATTGCAGATTGCATCTAAATGTTTTTTTTAAAATACTGTGTACAATTTTCGGTTAGTTAAAAAAAAATTATAGTTTGAGATATATAAAAAAGACGAAAAAAACACTTTTTATAGGATAAATGGACTTTATCTCAAATATAAAATTATATATATATATGATACTAATATGGCGTATTAATTCTTGAAGAATATCGTATATCAGTTGCATTATTCACGTGGGTTTAATCATATTTCATAGTAAAAACTCTAAAAAAACGATATAAATCAAGGATACATCTTTATTAAACTTTAATATTACTTTTTTTATGCTAAGAACAGCAGGTTAATGCACACGGGGGTTTTACTTGCTCAAATAAATCAAATCAATATTTTAAGCTAAAAATATAAGTAAAAAACATTAAAATCTTCTTTTTGATACAAAATTTTGTTAACTACATTTCAGGTATTGCATCTAAAAAATGCAGATCATGAAATTGTGATAGTTTGTCAACTATTTTTACAAAAAAAACTGAAAGACTTTCAAATTCCAAAACATAATACACGTGATTTTAATATGTAAAAACACATTTTTGGGGTAATACAGACCTAATATCGCTCTATAATTTGTGATAAAAAATAATAAACATGTGTTTTTATATATAAGAGGAATTAAAGGCATAAAACGGTGATAAAACCCATAAAAAAAACTTAACCCAGAAATAATGATAGTTAATGTGTTAAAAAAATATTAAACCATTTTTCTGGTAATAAAATATTTTCTTACGGCTAAAACATAGGTTTCTTGTTTGTTGCAGCAAACGTAGTTTTTCATATTTTTCAAGAAAACGCCAGCATAAATATATTGTCAATTTAAGAATATAAGATTTACACACAAATTTCAACACTAGAATTTTTTTTAATAAATTTGTACTTTTTTATACTGACCTTGAAATTTAAAGGGTTTCAGCACAGAAAAAATACTAAATAATTTTGACTTAACAATAAAATGATCTTTGTTATCAACAGCGTAGATATTTGCTTTTTTAAATTTTTGTAGTCATTATTTAATTAGAAATGATATAAAATTGATCTTTTTGATTCTACCAAAGATAAAACTTAAATCATAAATATTATATTGGAAATGAAAAAATCAATAATTAATTTATTATCGATCAAACGTAATTTTAATAATTTGTTTTTCAATCAGAAAATGTATGTAACATATATAAAAAGTCCATTATATATGAAAATTTTTTTTCATTTAAATTAGAACTTCACCATATTTGTATCTCGTGTTTTTTATGGTATTATATTCCTTATTTAAATACTGTTTATAATGCTTTTTGTCCTACAAAAGAATAATCAAGCCTTATTTTAAAATCGCATTAGAGCTAAGCACTTTGTATCTTAGTAATCTAATCATTAGAGATAGCAGTTTTTATAAATATCACAAATTTGAACAAATAGAAATGGTGAAAATGTAAATTCTAGATAGATTTAAAAAAATAGAAAAATGCGATGGTATATACAAAAAATGCACATAAAAAAAGGTAAAGTGACTTTTTTACAAAAAATTTATTCCCATTTTTGTGTTATTTATTACAGATTTTCCTTTTTATGCACAAATCTAATTTTAATAAATTACGTTATATTTGATATTTGGTTAAGAATTACTTTAAATAGAGAAAATGTAACAAATTCACTAAAGAGATTTCTTTTTATAAGACATAAAAATTATAATTTTTACTATTTTTTATTTTTTTGATGATATTATCATATAGTAATATGAAATTTTACATATATGGGGGCTAATTCTATTTTTTCAAGCAATGGAAATATAATTTATGGCTAAATTTTCTAAATTAAAGTATTTTAATTTCAAAAAACATAACTTTGAATAAGCCATATTTTTTTCGCATTTAATTTTTCAAACAAAGAAAAAAATAGAAATTCTTAAATTCAAAAAAACTTTAAAAAAATTTTTATAATCTATTTGGTGCATTTTTAAATGTTCGAATAAAAATCTTATGAGATAAATCTTATGGCTGTATAATAACCCACATTTAATTTTTTTCGTTAATCAATAGGATTCTATTCCTGACAAAACAAATATAAATTATGCGTAGAACAAAACATTTGATTGATTTTGCAACAATATAATCTAATTATTATTTATTTTTGTAAATATTCAGTATTATATATATATATATATAGTATACATCCAAATATCAACAATTTTTTGTTGTTTTTCAAGCGTTTTGTCCTGTGTTTTTTAATAATACTATTATTTTCTCAAAGATTTTGTAATCAACAAAGACAAAAATTTTCAGTTTTGTGTTGATAGGTTGTAAATAAAAATAACAAGTATATAAATTTTGTAGAATTAAATTTTTCAGTAGTTTATATAGTAAAATCTATGACTTATTGTTTCATTACAGAATTAAATTTAAGGTTTCGTCTGTCTACATATTTAATTAATTTTAGAACTATGAATATTTTTTTGTTAACACTTACATTATATTATTTAAATAAATCAAGTTTTTTTCAAATAAATTTGATTTAATTATTTAAAATATTTTTTTATCTTACAGCTATGTATTACACATTTAGAAATTCTTGTTAATATAAATAATACAATTTAATGGTTTCTTAAAATTAATATGATCAAGAATATTTCATTTGCAATATTATAAACGTAAATATTCATTTTTAGCCATAAAATATAATATATTTGCATGATTTAACATTTTACTACTTTTTTTCTTCTATTTTGCTTTTAATATGAAAATGTGATTTCCACATTGTATACTTGGTTTTTGTAAAGTAAAAAAGTTAAAAATAATAACTATGAATGTATGTTAACCACTTAAGTTTAATCAAAACCTTTAAAATCATTTTAAAATAACCTTTATGTTGTTTTTAGAAAATAAAAGTTCATATTAAGCATTATTTACTCTTTCATAGTTTTATTTATTTTTAGTAAAACCTGAATTTGAATGAGTTAATCGGAAAATTTTAAAACCTTTCTTGTTTATATTCGTATTTATTGCTCATTTGAAAAACCCTGGTTAAAATTTAAATATCTAAAAAATAGAACTTGCTTTTTTTAAAAAAACATTTATACTCGAAATTTCCGTTTGCCTTCGAAACTTAAATTACATGATTCGAATGCATTTTTAAAAATATAGAGATTCGCCTTATTAAATCTCGAAGTTTTGTTCAATTAATAATATTAATGATTTAACAAATAAATTAGATGTTATCGTTGGTTATAGTATAATTAAAGTCCCTTCTTTTTTTTTATCAAATTTGATGAAATTGTTTATAAAAAGGAAAGTTTATTAAATGGTTAACTATTGTTTCTATTTAAATATTTCTTACAACTAAAGCATATTTTAAACATTTTACAAGTGTTTTACACTAAAATGTAATTAAAAAAGAATCAAAGTCTTCTTTTTAAAAATATGTTAGAGTTAATAAAAAGTTTATCTATTTTAAAAAAGGTTTTGTACATATTCTACAAAAGAAAAACATTAAAAATATGAATATAACAATCCAAATCAAGTTTTTTTTTAGTTTTACTTATTTAAAAAATAGTTATAATTTTGACAAATAATTTTTTTCTCTAAAAAAATAGATTTTAACGGTTAATTTTTTTGTAACGAAAAAAATCGTGCAAAAAACAAATTCATCGTATAATTTGGTTGTTAACAAAAAACCCTTTAGTATGCGATTATTATATTTTTTTGGTCTAATTTTATCATCTTCTAGTTTAAGGAAGCGAAGAAATAAAAAATTGATAGTTGCACATGACTTTTATAAAAAAAATCAAAATTCTGAAAGTATTTATCATGAAGATGTTATTATTAATAATAGCAATTGTTTCGAAGCTGATCATTTTAAGTCGAATTATAGTTGTGAAGAAGAGTGCGAAAAAGAACAACACAAGAAAATATGTATGTTTAAGGAACAGAATATATTTCTAGAATCACAAATAAAACCTCTTTTAAACTACGAGGAATGGGAAATTAAATTTCTAAAAGAAACAATCATAAAAAAAGAATATACTAAAATATTCGAAAAAAAGAATGATATTACAAAGATTAATTCAACAAAAAACAAATGTAAACAAGAAATCTTCAGGCCGAAAAATCCACATAACTTTGAAATCTATAAAAAGAAAACCTACCCATTATTTTTAATACCAAATATTTTTGATCCAATTAATTGTAAAACAAATCTTTTAAATGAAATAAAAAGGTATAAAAAATTCGTCGATATGCTTTGTAATGAATATTTCGTAGTTTTGTTCAATTTACTGGGCAACACAACTTCAGAAAAACTTTTTTATGATGATAAAATAAATGAACCGCTTGAAGCTATGATTTATTTTCGAAATATTATTAATTCATGCTTTAGTACTGCACATAATAATTCCAATAAGTACGAGTCACTTGTTCAAATATACGGCTACCACTACTATCCCGATATTGAAATGGTGTTCTTTGGGGTTTTCTTAGATGAAAAACATATAAAAAATAGACCTGAATTATATGAATTTTCTATAGATTTAAAAACTGATTATAATGATCAATTGTTTCCTAATAATTTATATGTATCTATGAGACAATATTCACATGCAAGGCATCCTGAATTGATTGACTATTATTCGCAAGAAAACGCTGTAGACATTCTTTTTTTTCTGAATAAATATAAACTTGACTATACCATATTTGATGCTGCCAAAAGCATCTTTTTTATGTTTTTCATTGTAGTCGGAATATTGTCATACATTTATGTAATGTATAACATAATTAGCCCATTTTAATAGCCAAACCCGCAAATAAATAAATTAAACTGCTCTTTTAATAATAAATTTTTTATATCTTTTTGAAAATTTTCATTGCAATAAATTTCGAACTTTTTTTCCTTTAATAAAATAATATATGTTTGATATTTCTGATGTTTTTTAAGTTGCAAAATTTTTTAATAATTTTAATTTATACCTTAGCAATGTTTTTCTCTCAGAAAATTTGTTGGGTGAATTGGCATAATTATTAAATGAAAAATTAAATTATTTTTTGAAAACATTCTACTTTATTTAAAAACAATTTTTATAAATAGAAATATTTCTGATTAATGCCAATAGTTTTATACAACTATTATTTTTCTTTTTATCATCAGATTTATCCTTTTGCTCCAATTAGTACAAAGAAATCTAATGAAAATCAATCAATGATGATTAAACAGCAATTCTTCAATCAAATAAGTTATAAAATATAGATAATCTATAAATAAAAGATCAAAATTATTGAAAAGCTAATAATAAGGTAACTTAAAAAAACATTATAATATCTACAAAAACCTTTTTTTCTGTTTAATTTTATTTCTATTTGCACAGGAAGATCTGTTTCAAGCCAGAAAATGATCATTAGGTTCGTTTTCTTATATGAGTCTGTAAACTTAAAATTCATTATTATAAATTATTTATAACAAACAGTGATTTTTTGATTAAAAATACATCTATAATAAAAGTTTAAGCATGTTTTTAAGTAATATGAAACTATCGCATTATAAAGTAAATTGCGTAATTATATATCGTCCATTTTCTCTGAACGCAAATTCGGAAAAAGATAAAAGTTTTAATCATATTAGGGAATAACAATAATCGATTTTTTTGTTTGAAACTATAATATTTATATTTTAGCTCATCTATCTACCAGAATTATCCTTTTTTTATATGTTTTTAAAAAAAATTGAAAACGATTCAAAAAAAATGATCTGAAATAGTTCGATCTGATAAATCAGTAAAAAAACTTAGAATTAGAATCATGAATACATTGACTGACGTTCTCACTCGGTTCTCAGTGTGAGTTACGAAGGAAAATCAAGCAATCGAATAGTTATAATTCGAAGTAATTTTTTCTTGTGTATATTATTCTCGAACCGTTAAACACTCTCTGTAAACTGATAGTCAGATTTTTTTTCCTTAATTCTCTTTCTTGTGTTTATTTTGATTAGTTTGTATATATGTTTATTATATATTGGTAAATATTTGAAGAACATTATTAAAAGTGTAATTAATGCTGTGACAAAATTGTCACAGAATTAACCTTATTGGCCATAACTATGATCAAATTTTTGTATAAAAAAAAATTTTTAAAAATATATTACTTTATTTGATAAATTTACTAAACAACAATTTTCATTTTTTATGGCCATAAAATATAAAACATTTTTAAAAAAAAATTTTTTCTATAGAAATATATAACATAAATATACTTAACGTTGTTCACAGTGTTGATCTGTGATTTCGAGTGAAAAATTTTAACAAAAACGCTTGCAAATTTTTGAAAATATATTTTTTGCATAACTCCATAGTCATTCAACAATTTAACAATATATAAGTAAAGTACTGGTAATTTCGTCTATAAAATGATGTATATTGTTAGTGCGTATTCCGAAAGAGTGACGGAATAGTCTTGAAAGTTTATTTGACGTCTGATCGGGTCCCTTTCAATTAGTGCCTTTGATGCATAACATAAAAATATGTTGGTAAATAGCATTTTTCCGGGTGAGCGATTTTATTTTTTTTTTTGAAGTAAGAAAATAGAAACATTTACTGGTAATGATTCAAAATAAATCGATGAGCTAAGCCTTCAGACCCTTGGTTACAAACTCATTTGAACCTGACCCGCTTCACTCGTTCAATATCATCATTTGCATTACAGTATACTTTAAAACAAAAAATTCTAAAGATTTTAGCGATAACATTTTAGTAAAAATAAAATAAATGTGAAATTTTTTTTGGTTGTTACTATCACCGCCTATATTAGTATTATGAAAAAATACAAATTTTTCGATTTTCAAGTGTGAAATTCAATCCCACATGTTTTATATTATTTTATCTGCTAAAAACCTATCAATACGTGCGTTTTTAGTACAAAATTATATTTTTTTGCGTTATCTAATAGGCAAAAAATTGTATATAAACTGCTTATATATATAAGTAGTTAGTAATCTTAGTATAGTATATTGAAAATAAACAAATTAAATTTATAAGATAGTAAAAAACTTTGCCATCAAGACAAGACCTGTAGAGAAGAGCACAAATTGATAATTAAATATAAGTTTTTAAAATTTTCATGCGATTCAGCAAACAGGAAATTTTTATGAGTTTTTATTTATAATGTTTTTGTATTTTAGGTATTAATATTGCGGTATTCCGCTGTGGACTTGCCTGGGCAAGGCAAAAACTGATAGAAGAATTGGTTAAGAATAATGTTTGTTATTTAAATTATCTCGTGGCGTGTCAAAGGGTGGTTTTTTCGGCCGGTAGTTTGTCGCCTGTGACTCCAATTTTTTTGTTTCTATTGCATAGTTAACAGAAACTGCCCGTATTTATAGCTTTGGAATTCATGGAAGGATCTGATTGGCCAATTTCTATCCGCAAAGATTTGCCCTTCTTATTGGAAAGTTCACAGCACTCGGAGAAATCTTGCTGTATGAGAACTATAGCAATATCAATTTTTTCAAGCACTTGCACATATTTTATAAAAATTGTATAAAAGAATATAACATTACAGATAGAATATTACAATTTTAATTATAGGGTATTTTTATAAAATAACTTTGTATTAAAATATCTTTTTTTATAAAAAATTTCATATATGCGAATAATATTAACAAAAAAATTCCAAACTTTACAATCCTACAATTTATCATAAAATGTAATTTTCTATTACTTGTATATACATAGAATACTAATCCGGAACATATATCATTTTTTATACCACTAAAATATGGTATGATTTAATTTGTGAATAATTTTTTTTTGTTTATAAATAGCACAAAAAAACATTTATGAGTATATTTTAGGAGTTTTTGCCGATTTTTTGTTGATTGAAAAATTTGTTTCTTGCTAGATTAATATGTTCTATAACAATAAATTCAGACATTAAAACAATGAAATCTTTTTAATAACAAAAGAAAAACAGCGATTTGTACTGTTTTTTAACATCCTATGAATTTCATTGTATGTTTTTTTTTAAAATTTTTTACATTTTAATAATATATTATTTTAAATTTTCTAATTGTTTTAAACTTAAATATATAAAAAACAAAAACATAAGATGTAATTATCTTATTTTACATTTTCTACGAAATATATAAGAAAAACTCTTTTGTTTATTTTTATATTGACTAATACGAAAATATAAAAAAAAAGTTATAACAAATTGATTATATAATTTTTCAAATTTTAAGTTTATTTTAATAAATATTGCGATATCGTTATATAAGATGAAATAATGCAAAAAAATGTTAATATTGGTAAAGATTATCATAGAAAAGGTTCACAAAGAGTTGACAATAAAAAAAAATTTGCTTACTAAACAATTTATATTCATTTCTAATTTTTATAATCGAACCTCATCCAACACGCTTTCTTAAAAATAATATGATAAGCCAAAAGCCTTGATTTCTAAAAAATATATAAAAATTTACTAATCTTTAGTTTGTATTGAAAACTTATTTTTTTCTTTATAGGTTAATATTTTCAAAAAAAATTTGTACATTTCTATAATTATTTCTCAATAAGGAAAACGAAACTCAAAAGTCGTCGAATGATTATATAATCTAGCTAAAAATGACGCGTTTCACTACAATCGCATCGTTTTCAATGATACTCATCCAATGTCATTTGGTTTTAACTTTTTATTAAATAATTTTTTTTATAGTTTATTGTTTTTAAATAATGAGAATTTAAAACAAAAATTTTAAAACGTGTATTTTTTAAATTTTTTTGTTTGCATTATTACGGTAATTTTTTATTTCAACATTTAAATTACAGCCAAAAAAATTTACATCTAAAATTGTGGCATAAAAAAATAAACCAATTTTGCAAAATCTGTATAAATATTAGTATTTCAAAAAAATTACTTTAGTGTTCTGTTCTTAAAAATTTTTCGATTAATGATTATACATGGCAAATATTGAACAAAAATAAGCAAAAAATATCATAAATAAAATATTCCCTTCAAAAATAACATATAACTTTATTTCAAAACATTTTATGGCACACAGGAAAAGTATATGTTTAATACATAAATCAATTGTGTTCAGTTTTTTTCGTTGATTTTTAAACCGGAAGTGTATTTTCTAGAATGTTGCTTTATCCCTTCCTGCAACAACAAAAATAATTATGATTATTTTTGTTGATGTTGAGGGGATGAAATGACGTAATCTTTATCTGATTGGTAAAAGAAAGGTGATTCAAAAAGATAGGTTAGTATTGTTAATCTTTTGCATGGCTATGAATTCATTATAGTAATTCGAAAACTTTTTTATATTGATTTGTAATAATAATATAATTATGAAAAAAATCTATTAATTTACTTCAATTTGACTTCCACGAATTTTAAATAAAATGAATCCCACCAGCAACAATTTTAATTATTATTTTTGACTTTAATTAAAATTTTTATACTAAATATATATTAAAAAAATGACTGAAAATTATGTTGATTTAAAGAAAAAAAGATTATGTTAAAAATGTTTTCTATAGTTCAATCATATTTACAAATAATATAAAATTAATGGAAATCTTATTATTTTAAACACATGGTTTGTTCAATTAAAAACAAATTCTTCTATTGTTTCGTATGTAGTAAAGAAAATTATTAATAAAAAACATTCTTTTTGATTAAAAACCCATTTTCTCATAAAAAAATGTTTTTCAGAAATTTTTAAGTATTTTTTTTATCGAAAGTTACAATAAAAGAAAATAATTAATAATAAATATTTGTTATCTTTTTTGGTGTGTATTTTTTATACCTAGACAATATCTATTTCATGTGAACCATTGTAATAATACTTAAATTTTTAAAAACGTCTTTTTGAATAAAATCATTAGAATGGCATTTGTATAACAAAAAATGCTTAGTGTTTCGTTAACAATATTGTTTATTTATGAAAAATAGTTACTTTTACACGTTTATAAAAAACCTTTTTTCATTTCGAAATGAGCCTTTATTTTGGATATTTTACAAACAAAATTTTTTTACTAAATTAATTAATGATATTTTGTTAAGTTAGGTAAATAACACGGTTTTACTTATTTAAAAACTCGGTTGATTAGAAAAAAATAATCTGTCTTCTTTACAATCACTAAATAATTGCCTTACAATAATTTTGACTGGTTAGAGTAAGGTATTTAATATTGTAAAGTGGGTGTTTTGGTTTATATTAGTCATTTAATATTCTTTAAACTGTTCCGATAGGGAGTGCAACAGGTTTTTTTTCTGTATTCATATTCTTTCAAAATTTTTCCGCAATTTTACTAATGTTCTTTGTGTAAATTCATTTATATGTAATTTCACGCGATGAGTTTAAGGGTGAACTCTGTCTTTTAGTTCATATATGAACTGTAAATAGAAATAGAGAGTAAATGAATGATCTAATCACACAGCGGAATCCTGTGGTAAGATCGATATTTTAACATCTTATCTGTGCCATATATAGTATCATAAGATTTTATAAATTAAAGTGCCTAATAAATCTCATATTCCATATTTGATATTTATATCTTTATATTGGAAAATACAGTTTATATAGAAAATCAATAGGCGTGGTAAAAATATATGTAGGAAACTTGTTTACCACAATAATAATAAAAAGGTCTCAATGCATAATTTATGGTAATGTTGATGTCGTTCACGAAATTCGGATTGTTAAAATTATAGTATAAAAAGAATAAGGGTGTTTGTAAAATTCAATGTTTTTCATATGTTGACAATTTCTTGACTGACGTCTTTTCATATTGTTAGTCTTCTTTTTTGTCATTCTTTTAATATTCCTGGATCCCAGCGCAATACTATTTTTATAACCTTATTTTCTCCAAATTATTCCGGTGCTTCTTGATTTTGTGTTGGCAGACTTCAACAAAAAATATTTTCGAAACCTCCGGCCAAAGAATTGGGATTTTCTGTCTACCAATGAACTAATTAGAATTAATTAGAAAAATATTAAAAAATAGAAATTAACGTATTTCATAGCTGCAGGAATAATCTATATTTTTCATCCTTATTCGATGCTTTAGTGCACTGAATCTTTTTCAAAGAATTACTACTAATATTGAATTATTTAAATTTTTTATAATTAACATGTAATTATTTATTTTGAAAACAAATATTCGTGTTTTTTGTTATTTATTAAAAAAACATCTTGTATTTTTTAATTGCAACACATTTCATATATAACATAGATGATAAAACATCCATTACAAATGAAAAATCGTTATATCAAGAAGAGTCTTAGTTAAAAAAATACTAATTTCTGATGCACAAAAAAATAAACAATTTTTTTCTGCATATCCACATCAAACTAAAATTTGAAAATCACACTAGATGATAAAACTCGTTAAAACGATCTATCTATAATATTTTATTAAATGTTAAGTTGATAAAAGTAAAATCAAACTTATTCACTAAATATCTTTTGAAAAATCTTATTTTTTGTTTTAACTTTTTGAAAGCTAAAATTCAATTGTAATTTCTAAAGAAAATTTAATTTGTTTATTGTTCAATTTTTTTGGTTAAAAAAAACTTGTCCTCAAATAAAATAAATTATATATTCATGTATAAATTATACAAAACAACTAAGAATCTATTATAATAAATATCATATTATTTCATATTTTAAATGTTTAAAAAAACGCGATTTTATACCTATAATAATTGCAATTAACTAAGAATTTCATTATATTTAAGTTATCCAGTCAAATTTTTATTTTAAGAAAAACTAACAATTTATGCGTTTTTTTATTTTAAGTAGACTTCAACTACTGAATTGAATAAAAATTTAATATTGACCATTCTAATAATTTTTAAAATATTGGCATCCTTTGATCAAATAACTGATAAAGACTTTTCCTCTAGCAGAGATTCAAATTTTTACTTTAAGCAGTATAAATATTATTACGTTTTCAAATTTATTTTTCGGTATAGTTATTTTTCTACTTTAATTTTCAAAGTTAAATAGATGACTTATATTTTTATTTTCTAAACATTCAAAATGTATCTCTTTATGATTTGAAAACATTTTTTAATTTTATATAAATTTGCAAAAGTATATAAGAAAAGAAAGGATCTAGATGTTGCAATAAAATGAAACATAAAAAGCTCATTTTTTGAAAACTAAATATACAAATCAAGAATTTTTGTATATTTAATATAAGCTATTCGATAAATATTAACTTTTTTTATTAGTTTAGTTATAAAAAATCACCAGTAAATGCGTTTAAGGTATATAAAATTTTTTTTGTAGAAATCACAAAAATTTTTTGCAGAAATGATGTTTCTTCTTTAATTTTAAAATACAATAAAAAGAAAATTACTGAATGTTAACCCATTAAACATATACACAAAAGATTAAATTTTTGAAATAAGTGTTTATCTCAAAATTGTCTATTTGTTGTTAAATTAAAGTGTGATAAATTAACGATATTTTTATTAAATTTAAATATTCTTGTATCAGTACATAATGCTTCTGTCATAATCTACAGTAAATTTTCATTAAATTTACATAAAATAATTTACTTAGGCTTTATGAAAAGTCAAAAACATAAAAATTTATACAAAAACAATTTTTATGTTAACAAATTTGAAATCGAAAAGAAAATTCAAAGATGTAAATACATAGTATATCAAATGATTTTTGTAAAAAATAGATTAATGATCAATAAATGTTTTGTTTTATGGCAATAACTGAAGCAAAAAGAACAACACAATTAAATTTGATGTCGTTGGTATGCTATTAATAAATAATATTGATTTACTATATTTGAGATTAATCATATCCACATCATCTATTTCAACATTTTTTATGTTGATATTTCCAAAAAATCGATATATTTTGAGTAGTAAAAGATTTTAAAATTTTTTAAAATAAAAAATCATAGATTTTTGATTTTTATGATCGATTTGAGTAGGTTTTTTGTTTATACAATGATAAAATATATTATAATATATTCTAAAAAATATCAATACTTTATTCTCTTTAGCTAAGATGGTTCACTGTTGGATAATTGTGTCTGATCAAAATTAAAAATATAATTGTTTTTTCTACAAGGCATATTTATTTATTCCATTGTCTATTTATAGACAAAATCCCTATAATTGCACCAATAACTTTTTATCATTGATAAAGTCGTCAGACTCTTACCAATAACATTCTTCATCTATCATCAATCAAATTTAGTTTGATAGCAAAAAACCATATCATTATAATAATTGTCATAAAATCATATTTATTGATAGATAAATATAATCGATAATAAATACCAATAAAATTTTTATTATACTAACAACTTCAATCCAACATTCACATAACGATCAAATCCTCTTCTTGATTTAGGGTCTGTAGTAAAAATTCATGTCTCTAATTTGATGCGTGATTATTTATATGTGATCTGAAAACTTTATTTCTAGATAGTATCTACAAAAAATATAGATTTTTTAGAGAAAGTATATTTCCATTTATTCTTAAAGATAAATGATTATACCCATATTCTCGTTATAGATATAAATATTCTTATATAATTTAGTAATTAAATATATAATATATGTATACTAATGATTTATTATCAATATAATACAATCAAATCCATAGGAAATTATATTGTTACAAAATTAAATCATTAGAATAGTAAAAATCGTGTAAAAATCGTGTAAAAATAGCTGTAAATATATAAATATATAAATAATAATAAATATCAAGATGTTATGGTATATCGAAATTTGGTATTCCCATTAAAACTAACATTGTATCTTCAATGCAATTTTCCGATTTTATTTGTGTACGTTTTTTGATTGCATCAGAATCTATAAATTTTTTTTTATCCTTGATCTTAAATTTATGTTGTATGATACTTTAGAAATGAATATTGATATATGTTCAAATTTTTTGAATGGCGAAAAAGTCAACAAAATTTAATTTTTATAAAACATTTTTTTTTCTTTTGATAATCAAACAATTGTTTAAAAAAACACAAATGGGGTATTCATGTTTTTTTTTCAATTTTTTATTAGTCTGACTCTTTCTTCGATTTAAATTTTTGTACAAAAAATTTAAAAAATTATTTGTATTATAAATTTTAAAAAAATATTTGTTCAAAAATGGTTTTTTATTTATTTTATTATATCGTCTCTTTTTATTTGTTATAGGTCAAATATCACAAATACTATGGTAATTTTTTCCTTTAAAACTATGTAATTTGAATGATATTATTATTTATTAAAATTTCTATTGTAATAAAGATACAACAATATATAAATGACTCTATTTTATAGCTTTTTTTTATATATTATAAAAATTTTAAGCATAAATAAAGAATATTATATGTATAAAAAGTAAGAATTGATATTCGTTTAAATAAACATACTGCAAAAGTATTAAGTTTTAATATATTTTTTATATATAAAAATACTTAAAATTAACATTTAAAAATATGTATTATGGTAATAGACCCTGAAATAAAAAATAAATTAGATGATATAAAGTATGTGGTGATATAAATGAAAAATGTAAAAGAAAACTACTTTAGTGAATATAGATTAAAAAAATTGTATTTCATTTTATATTTAGTTCACAAGTTCCATAATTTTAATATCTCTACATCGTTCATTTCTTTTCCTACGATAACTGTGTTGAACCATGTTGCTCGTCGCTTTGGTTGTCCACTATTTTTTTCAATCTTTGTATAATACTACTTCGAATCATACATTTGTTTCGATATTCTTGAAAATTTTCTCAATTTAGTGTTGATGGCTTGATTTCATAAAAAGTCATAAAATAATTTTGCTAAATATCATAGTGTGACCTTTATTATTATTTTGAAAGATATACAATCAAAGATTTTTAGTAGCAATTTATCGGTGATTACATGTCAAAGTGCACTTAGTAACTTTTTTTCCATATATTTTTCATTTGTCCACGTTTTTTAATTATAATACCAATCGTGAAAAATAAAAGAATTTTATCGCTTTCACACTAAATACAGGTTTATACTGTTATTAAATGTGCTCGGCAATATATTAAATAGATAGTTACCTGTCAGTATAAAAATGTTGATAAAAAATTAAAAAGCTACAAAATGATGTAATATATAATATAATATAATATAATATAATATAATATAATATAATTTTACTTTTATTATTATTGTTGTTATTCGCTGACATTATAAAGAATTGAAAACCGATTTTTTGAGAGGGTTGAAATTTATTTGAATACATTTATACTATTATTTTTTCTAAGAAAGAATTAAACAAATTTCAAATTTTTTTAATATAAACTAAACAAGAGATAATTGATTTTGCGTCAATAATATTACTAGCATTTAAATAAAACACAAATATGGACAATTTTATTAAACAAGTAAATCATATACGCTTAAATCATATTTTCTATACACAATAGCATAAGTTTTATTCGTTTTAGCCGTTCGGCGAAAACAATTATTAACAAACATCATAAGGATGAATAGTATAATAGACTTTTCGCAGAATTTTTGTTTTTTCAAAATTTACATTTTGTTGTTATTTTCTACTTCATATACATATATCATTGTCTTCTTCTGCGTTAATGTGCGTTTCAGCTTAAATACCTAAAACTTTTCATGAATAAAATTTTAATTTCTAAGCATCAACTGAATCATAAAATCACAAATAAAATCTTTAGATCTGGGTATTGATATCAAAATGTTGTTTGCAATTTCATTTCCATATTTATCAATATTTGTACAGAAATTTCATATGATATATCACATATTTTATTGATACGTGATCATATAAAATATTATAATAAAACAACATTATTTGTAATTTGCAAAAAATTAATCGTGATTTGGGATGAAATAATGTCTTTTATCAAAAATTTTTACCTATCTGCTTGTATATAGAAATTATAAGGGTTTTTATAAATTTTAAACTTTATCATAATATTTGTACGCAAATAAAAACAAAAAAATTATATTTTTATCTCTATTTTATTTGAAAAAATATATTATTATAAATTTGTATTAACAAAACACATTATTCTAAAATTAATTTGTGAAAACATACTAATTTACAAAAAAATCTATTTAAATTTTATTTTTTTCTTTTTATGAATTTTAATAAACCCATTTTGTTTCTTTCTGTGTCAAAAAAGCTTGTATAGTATTAATAAAGCAGAATTTGTTGATTTGGAAATATTTACGCACGCCAGACTAAAGGGTTTTAAATCTTTTTTTATATAGTTTTTTAAAAAAATTATTCAATTGACAATAAGAGCCACTAAGCTTTTTTTTATATACAAAAGACAAATTTTTGAGATTTTTTATGTAAAGAAAAAAATTCTAACATTAAATATGTGTTGTTGACGTTTTCGTAGCTCACTTATTGTTAGCGAAATATTTTTTAAGTTATTAGATACAGTTTCAATTTTTATTCTTGGGTAAATTTAAAATAAAAGCTTGTTATTATAGATGCTATTATTATAGAAGTCATTTGAACTGTTAATTTTTGATTTCTTCTTTTATTTTTTAAAAAAGCTTTTTTTAGCTTAAACATAACTAATTTAAAATGTGTTACCAAAAATTGCACCTTTTCATAATTACCGATCAAAAAAGCGAAAAACTCATAACTGAATAACTATAAAATATCAAAAACTAACCAAATATGTTTAAAAACATAAGGAAATTTTTTTTCTTAAGAAACAGTTTTCTATAGATTCTAATTGAAATTACATGTACAATAGTACAAAAGTAAATTAAACTCACGATGAATTTATATTTGGTAACCCAAAATCCAGATTTTATCATGTATACTTTGCGAAAAAAAAATTTAACAAATACAATAAGATTTTATATAAAATCTTTTGAGCTTTTTTGTTGGTTGATTTATAATGCTGTCTAAAAAATAGTAAATTGTAATGCATCGCCAAACTTTTAAGGCACTAAATTTGTTTTCTCTGTTTACTTTCAGCCAACACCCATGGTTATTTGCTCCACAGAAAGTCTCGTATCATCCTCTACGAGTCGACTGTTGTCACCATGGTGGAAAGCCTCCATCTGGTGTTGCTGGATACGTAACCTCGTTCATTAAAAACCATTTCCTTGAGAAGACCGGACGGTGAATTCTTAACTAAGTAAACCGTCACGTAGCCTCTCTTAGACAGCGGTAAAAACACCAAACGGTGTATCTGTTGCATAAAGCAATTTAGTAGCATCCGCTAACAAGAGAATTTTTGTTGCGTGCCGAACGCGGTTAAATTTGAGGCAATATATTGTAAACAAAGCGCGAACTCGTAGGGTAGGATGTGACTTTAATACATTATTTTGATGAAGCTTGTAGTTTTTTGCTTCAAAAGTGATGTGCATTGCGTGGAAATGTTTTCTTAGAGACGGAAGCCACTTTGAATGAAGTAGATGATGATATCTAGTGTTTTTTTGTACAGAAAAAATCTGGTGTCTGATCTGAGCTGTTTTTTTCTAATGGACATCTTAATTTATAATAATTGAGTTATTTTTTTTCTGTTTACTTACAAAATAAAATTTGAGCATTTAAGCTATATATAGCAATCAAAATATTAGTATTACTGATGAAAACACACGAGAATATTATATATAGAATACAAAAAAATTGTAGACTGACTTCAGGGATTTTTTATATTTTAGTTATACATGTCTAAGAGAAAACATACTGTGTCCACATATTGTAATTAACTAAGAAATTCTTGCTTTTCTAAGCATTTTTTCTAAAGTTAACACTTAAATGAAAAATATCAGTTAATATTGGCAACTGATAAAAACATATCTTTTTTAAAAAAAGAGTTTTAATGTGAATCGCATATATCATCGACCTAATTTAAAAAGAGCAAAAATATATGCATTATTTGTTTTTTTAATAAAAAACCTTTCACCATTCATCAAATTTTACATATACATATGTATTTACGATATGTATCACTTGTACCTGTATTAGCAACGAAAACTATCGATTTCTTTACTTTATTGTTATAATTGTTATTAAAATAATAAAAATCTTTTATGTAGCTAAAATAATGCAGAATCTTCATTAAATACGGTATGTAAATAAAATTATTGTTATACTGGTTTAATTTATAATAAAAAATTGAGAACAGCAATTGCATAAATAAAGATAATAATTGTAAACTAAATATAAAAAAAGAAAACAAAAAAAATCTTATTGTATTAGGTTTATCGTTTATGATCTTTTTTCTTAAACTGGAGAATTCAAAAATTGATTTTCGATAAATATTTGAAACGTTTTTATGGTACAATAAATATTGAAATAATCGAAAGTTTATTTTTGGTCTGCATTTTTTTTTAAATATGATAGTTTGTAAATTAAGATCATATTAAAAAGAACAAGAAAGTGCGACAATGGTAAAAGCGGATATCTTTTTATGTGCTTTTTTTATTCAATGCGTAATAAAATACTAAAAATGCTTTTGAGAAAAAAATGAAGATATTAGCTTTTTACCATTATTATCTACAAAATTTTCTAAAATATGATGCGAGTAATTGAGGTTTTTATAAATAATAGAATAAAAAAGTCTAATATTAGCTAAATATGTTATAAAAAAACTTTCAAAGGCTTTTGAAATTAGGCTACATTATTTTGTTTTATAAAGATTATATTAAATGAAAATTAGCATCATATTGTAATAATGTTTTTATTGATTACAAAGTCACTGACCAATTTTGCTTTTTAAGCACAAAAGTTTTTACATAAATTATTTTATTTTAAAATTTTTCAATCATTAATTTTGACAGAATCAAAATATTAGAGAATTTCATAATAAAAGTCGACATATGCTCATTTCTAATATATTTTTTGCAATATCAGTTATAGTAGAATTTTTAATAATATTCTATATTGCAGCAAAATATATAAGAGTATTATGCAATAAATAAAAAAGTATTATGGACAAATTTCAAAGTAATTAGAAAGTATACGAACAGTCACTTGACTCAGCAAAAACTTTCTGACGAGTCAGAAAGGTTTTAAGCAGACAGCAGCTTGATAAATGACTAAAAAACCAGTAATTCGATCGGACCGTTGGTTTTTGAAACAGATAAAAAACAAAAAATTCATCTGCGAAACCCTATTCATATATTACTAATCTAAAAAAACAAAACTATAAAAAGATGTGTTTCCGGATCAAAAAAATCTATGTAAGATATAAATGTTTAGCTAATAATCAAGCAAATAATATAATATTTAATGATGGTAAAATTAAAAAATATTTAAGTATGGATAATTGATTAATTTGAAAAAATTACTAATTCTCAAGATTTTTAACATAGGAGTTACATCTTTCTATATTTTTTTAAAAAAAGTCAAATTTTATAGCATATTCTTGAAAAAAAAGGATAAATTTGTTGCATAAATTATAACATATGACTAGTAATA
This sequence comes from Edhazardia aedis USNM 41457, assembly GCA_000230595.3. Taxonomy (NCBI): domain Eukaryota; kingdom Fungi; phylum Microsporidia; family Culicosporidae; genus Edhazardia; species Edhazardia aedis. Next base: position 93,909 of record AFBI03000045.1, read on the forward strand.
TAAATTATGATATTCGTAAAAAATGTAATTTTTTAACTTGTTATTGTGATTGCCTGCGATAGCTGACCACAATAAAAAGAACATACAAATTGGTACATTTACTTAAAAATATCTATTTCAAATTAATTCACAAAATCTAAATTGTATTGACATGAAAACAAAATTTTCTGCAAAATATAGTATAGCATATAGAGTTTTTATGATGTAAAGTTATAAAATTATAAAAAGAAAAAACATATTTGTTCAATTATTCACACAATAGCAAAATGTTAACAGTAACCCTGAATAGACAACTACAAAAAAACAATTGAGATAGGTTAACTTACAAGTTTTTAGATAAATATGTAGTATACTCAAAATAAATCGTTGTTTGCAGTTCTTTTAAATAATCACTATTTCTTATGATCAATTTTGTTTAACAATACAGTTCTTTAATCATTATACAAAATAAGTATATATTCCAAGTAATCATGCTATATTTTTTTGAAATATTAACCCTCTTTGATTATTTTTTTATAAAATTTTTGTTTTAACTACTTTCATTATATTGAAAATGATTAGAGATATGTAGCATTTGTTCGATAATGGTTTTTTTTATTTGGATTCATTAGACCAATGTTTCAATAAAAAAAATGATCAAATTTTTATAAATGAATTCAAAAAAAACCATATGTATAAAATCATTCTTTACTCTTTTTATCATATAAGTTGTGTCAACTAAGTTTAGATAGTGAAATTGTTGGCTCA
>AFBI03000045.1:94675-195456 GCA_000230595.3 Edhazardia aedis USNM 41457
CGTTTTTGAAAATATAAGATGTGTTTAAAAATTCAAAAAAAATGAACCAAAAAATAATCCGCAAGTTTGATCATTCTAAATGATCAGTGATCGGTACCATTTTTAAAAAATTTTTAAGTGTGCTATATAAAACAAATAAGGGAAAAATATTATCAAGGAATATTTTTCTTAGAATACATTGATTACTCAGTTCAAATATACTTAAATCTATATAAAACAAACATCTTATCTACGATTTCTTTTTTATATATATAATTTTTATTTTTGTCTATTATTTTTAATCAAAACACTTGCAATTTAATACAAAATATAAGACAGAAAAAATAATAAAATACATATTAATATCTAAACGCTCATAAAACAATGTAAATTTTTATTTAGTAGCGATTTTTACTGCAATATGTAGCTTAAAATTGTTTTCCTTTGTGTAATTACATATACTTACAATATCAATGTTTTGTGCTATCATGTAAATATTTCTTGTATAGCAAAAAAAAACGAAATTCTGTTTGAAAAAAACATTTTGTTTATATGTAGTACATAATCATTTTTGTTATTTGAATTGCTATATTCCTATCCCGTAGTATTTAGATTCTCTTTATAAAAGTACTTGCTTAAAAGAGGTAATATTAGTTTTAATTTGAATCCAAGCTCTAAATTTGTATAAAAATTATGGTTATTGTTGGATTTTAAAACATCCATATATTTAATAATACCTGATGCGCACAGGTTTGTTAAAGATAAAGATTGTCATCATGACAATAAAACAGATGTTTCAGCATGCGATAAGGTTTTGAAGTAAAACACTGTTGTTGATTGGTCCGATAACTGACACTGTAAAAGAGCTATGTTTCATGTTTATTTATAGCCAGTTAGTAAATAAATTATGTGTGCTAAGAAATCTTTAAATAAACATGTCTCTTAATCTTCTTCTGGTATTACTGCACTTCCCAACCGTTATAATTAATTTACAATTATAAATCACTTTTTTTTTATTAAATTAATTTTAGTGTTCATATGTTGCTCTCCATGTTTTTCTGCTTTGGTTGTTGCAGTATTCTATAGATATATGCATGAATCAAGTTGCAAGATGAAACAAGACAAAGACGTCAATTAACGATTCATTCAATTAGATACATAAAAAAGAAAAAAACATATTGATGATAAGATGAAGAACAAGAAAAATAAATACTTTAGAGGAAAAAATCAAAGTGCAACCAATGAGAAAAATGGGGTCCAGGCCTGTTGTTTATCGCATATTTAGAATTCAAAAAACTGATTGATTTATAACCATTACATTTTTATTGTGTCAAATGTTGTGACATTTATCCTTTTCAATTTTTATTTGTTTGATATTGGCGATTAAATAAATAAATGATAAAATATTAATGGTTGCATGACAATTTTAGTGAAGATGAAGTTTGACATTTTATTAAGAATGATCAAATTGTTGATTGGTTTAAAACTCGGCTTTAAAACTATTTAAAGTATTTATTTATTAGAATCATGCGAAAATTAAACCAAAATAATCTTATTTATCTAAAACATTTACATCCAACAAGGCCAATACCAGACCCGAAAAAGAGTTATATATATATTGCGGGTGTCTAGATTATAGGAGGGAAAGTTCAAGTAGTTTGTGAAAATAGAAGAACAAAATCATTGATAGCTAGTTGTTTTATTTATTGAAGAAATTGCTTTAAAGTTTAAGGTCGTAGCTTTATTGCATCAAGTATATATTTCTTTCGTTACTTTGACTATCATTTTGACTTTTTTGTTTGTTTCTCCGTAGGGTTCGTAATAATTTCTATTTTAATAATTTGGAAGGAAGAGTTTTGTTATGGAGGATTTTGAATTGTTCGATAGAAGGAATTAATTTCAACCCTCCAAACCAACAGCACAATTGAGCGAGACTATCGCAATATGAAATAAAAATTTTATCATATTTTCCCTTATCCTATATTTAAGCTATATAATGACGCTCGCAGTTTCTTATAATTTTTATGGGTTTTTATAATAGCTGCATTTGGTATTGTTAGAAAACCTCAGAAGGGAATTACTGTTATTGGGAAAATTCAACCAAAAAATTTATAAGATACAATATTTTTATTTATAAAAAGTTGTTTTTTGAAGGATTGCCGGCAATTCGAGGCAAATCGTATACCTTAATGTTCAAATAACGTTTTTTAAAAATATTAAATATTGTAGAAAAAAATTTCATATTCTGAAAATCACTTATGAATTTTGTTATATATAAGAAAAAAGTAAAAGAAAAATAAAAATAAAATTAGAATTAAATGAAAAAATTCATATTGATTTATAACCAATTTGATCAAATTAGAATTCTTTGAAATCTACAATGGATGTGACTAAAATTTATCATCTGTTCAAAATAATTCTGGCCTGAAACCTTAGAAGTTAATTTTTTTCAAAAAAATTACGTAGATAGTTACTAATCGCGATTTTATGTAGTCCAAGTATTTTTGCTTAAGAATATATATTTCAAAAATAATCTCCATATAAAATTTATTTATCCAATAATTTTTTACTTGATTTTAATAATTTGTTTTTTCATTTTATATATCTAAATAAAAAAGTCTTTTTTTTTTTGTGTTTTTTATTAAAAAATTTATAAAAAAACTTGTTTCCTTTAGTAAAATATATTTTTTTGATAAATTATCATTTTTGGTACACAATATTCGCATTATTTATTATCATTATCTAAAAAATCCCATCTTTTCATTATGCTTTATTTTTTATATTATTTACTTTTAAAAAATCTGAATATTTAAAACACGTCTTTAATCCACACGATTTTACTTGAACACAATTGTATAATTTTAAAATTTATATTGATTGGTTTTTATTTTTTTTGATAATAGTTGTTATTTTCCAAAGCAGTATTTGATTTTTACAGAATCAACCATTTTATTATTTTTTTAGTGGAAAAGATGGATAATGACAGTTCATTACATGAATCATATACATTTGGAAATTATATATAAAAAATTTTTTATCTATCCGAAAAAATAAATAGAGACTTTTAGTGATTTAATTAAAATTTTTTTTACCTTTAAATAAATCACTTAATAAATTACATAATTATCTTAAAAAATTTTTTTATCACCGATAAAAAAAACAATCAACATGATTTAGATATTTATTTGCACAAAAATGATCATTAGAATTCAACACAATTTTTAAATAAATTTAAATAAAAATATTTTGTTAATTTAATAAATTTCACTACCACTTAACAACTATTTAACAATTATGATCAAAAATTTTATGCAAAATAAAAAAAATTCAAGATTATTTAACAATGTGTTAAAATTACAAACCTTACTTATAATTTTAAGTATTATATTTTACTTTTTTGTAGACAGATTATAAAAAATGTAATATTTCATGATCAGGTGTTTTGATTTTACTTTTTTTATAAATTTTATTTTTTTTGTATTTATCAAGTCTATAGAAATATGATATTCCCATTGTTTTTTTTTAAATTGTTTTTTCCATGAATAAATATATTTTGAATTTCGACTGTTTGTATTTATTTTTTCTGTTGCATTTAAATTAAGATTAAAGAATATTATATAAATTCCAACCCGAAAAAAAATCATGTTTGTAATTTTAAAGCAAATTTGTAGAATTTTTAATCAATTTTCCTTTCAAAAAGAATAGATTTTAAATAGTTATTTTATATACTGTATTTATCAATACCTCCTAATTTTACTAGAAATTTAAATTCATTAAAACACCTAATACACAGCAGTATATATTTTATTTTATTCATAAAACCAAATGGTATTTTCTAGATTAAATTTCAACACAGCTTACAAAAAGTCAATTAATTTGTAATTTATGATTTTGAGACAAAATTTTGCTATCTGGTAGAATCGAATGTTCTTTTTTTATAAAACCTATTCAACTTTATCTGGTGATTTTCATAGTAAAAAATTTTGGAATAAATATATTATAAACAACAAATTATATTGGTCACCCAATTTCGCTTCTTTTTAGATATTTCAAAAACTTTAGAGCTGAAAATATTGTGAAAAATCAATCTTTGATGATGCACTGTCTCGATTAAATTTTAAAATTTTTAAAAGTATTTAAAAGAACATATTAAAGAAAAAGAACAGAACAAAACAGTCGAAAAATTTGTCGAAAATATATTAAGTTTTGTATCGCTTAATAAAATTCTAAAAAAAACAATAAGTCAAAGCATCGATGAATCCACCAGCAACAAATGAAAATGTAAATGAAAATAATTTTAATTCAATAAAAATTGAGGATATTGTAGAGATTGATTGTGAAAATGATCATCTAAAAAATTTAAAACAATTAACAACTTCACTTGAAAACGATGTAAATATTGAAGATATAAATCGATGTGTTATCGAAAAGGTTGCTTGTGATTCAGATTCTTTATCATACAAAGATCACGAGAATATTGAAAATCATGTAAATAATTTAGAAAAAATTTATTCAATGTTAAATATTAATAATGATTTCAGTCAAATAAAACATAGAGTTCAAAATATTAGTGAAATCATTAGTAATAAATCAACTGAAATATTTGAAAAACATGAAAAGGAAGCGGAGCAAATGAGATTAGACAGAAAAATGGATCATCTTCATATTGAAAATCTAAAACATAGTATTTTTGACGATACGGACTCATCTAATAGCAACAATGATAAATAAAATATACTCTTCTATTATAATAAAAAACTAAACATGCACAATTTCATATTAATTTACTTTTTATAGTTTTAAATTTTTTTAATACAATGCGTTTTTTTTAAATTTTAATATTTAATTTTTTTTTTGAGATGAAAATTTGTCAAATTTTTATTATTAAGGTAAAAATAAAAAAATATATTGCTATCTGTTGCGTTAGAAATTTTTTATGTTATTTTTATGATCTATCTTATTACTTTTTTATATTAATGTTTTCTGTATTTTGACTAATATTTTATAAAATTTTGATTGCCACAAAGTAGTATATATCAATGTAAAGCTAATTCTTTCATTTTGCACTTAAATCAAAAAGATTTACACATTTTTGATACAATCGAAACATCAATTACATATTTAAATTATCACTTGACCTAATCAAATTTTACACAATTATAATTTCTGCTGAAATAGTACCAAATATCTAGTGCTTTCTCGTTTTGCTAATCCTAAAAGTAAATATTTCTCCTTTTTGATATAAGTTGCTTAAATTGCTTCTTTTTCTTAAACGAATTTTAATTATTAATTAGAATTTAAATAATTTCAAATTAATTTTTAGTTTTCAAATATTTTTCAATTTTACACTATCATATCAATGAATCAACAAATTCGATGCTAAAATATTAAAAAATAACCGATCGTAATTTTGTATCGCAACATTTAAAACAAATTATAAATTAAATAAATTATTGATAAACTGAAAAAGAAAAAGTCAAAATATATATTCCCAATTTTTATTATATTGTACTATTTATATTAAAAAAATTGTTTTGTTTCAATAAAAAAAATTGATCATTTTAAAACCATTTGTTTGAAGTATTTGAATTTTATTTAAAAACGGGAGAATATATTTAAAATTTATTATTTTATAGATCAGACTCATTTATATATATCATCTATCTTTTATTTGTTACTTTGAATGATACAATTATCAAAATATTTTGAGAATATGAACAAATTGAAAAATTTATGTTTTGATCTATTTATATCGGCACTTTCCCTAACTCACAATCATTTCGAAAAAAAAATGTTATTTGTGAATTTTTTTTTTGGCTCTATGTATGAATTTTTGAAATATTAACTCGTTTTTTCGGTTTTTTTCCATATTTTTATTTCTAATTATTGTTTTCTAAATTTTATATTTTCCTATGATGAAAAAGATCAATTTTTACTTTCTTTGGAATCGATAACTATTTATTTAACTAATTATCATCAACTAGCATATCATAATAGATATAAAAAAATAATATACAAAACATAGCGTCTTTTATAAAATTGAACCTTAATATAAATTTCGTTCAGCGCATAAATAAATTTATGTTAATACTATACTTTATAAGCCGTTTTAACTGTTCATAACAACAATCGAACAATCTATTCTCGGTTAATTATATTACAATTCTATCAGAAAGATATTTTTTCTCTCTTTACCATTAAATTGTGTAAAATTTACATTAACAAAAAGGAAATTTATTACAGAAAAACTTTTATTTTATTTCTTTGGTTTATAAATGACATGTTGTACTGATTTTTATTTCTTATCACCAATAAATATAGCAAAAAGAGATATTTCTTAAAACACGTTTAATTGTTTCTTACGTGAACTATCATTATATTAATGTTCTATTTAGCATGATGTCTTGCAATGTTTTGAAAAAATTAGATTAAAATCTACTTCATTGATTTCAAAACATATAAAGGTCTGCAGAATTTTTTTTGTATGAGTATTATCTTGATTTCTTAATAAAATAATATTATGAATAAATGTGTGCATGAATTTTTTGAAAATTAAACTTAAGAAAAAGATTATCGTATAAAATTTACTTTACCATAAAAAAGTGGAAATATATGTCTTCATTTTACCGAAATTAAAAAGTATTCACCCAATTTATCAAAAAATAATATGATTTTTGCTGTCTTATTTGGTAGATTTTAACAATAAAAATAAAGAACAAAAAATGAAATAAATATATTTAAGACTAGTTTATATTATTTGCATTTTAAGAGCCTTCAGTGGCCACAATCTTTTTTAATCCTTTCTTTTCTAGACTATACTTCTTAAAATCTTTTGGATATTTTTATATGAAGTGCTGTTTCTTACTTTGCACATACTTAATTTTGTATACTTAATGATAGGTTGTTTATGGCGGCTATGATTTTTTTTTCTCCATCTTAATGGTAGCGAATACGTTTTTGCGACATCCGCTATCTTAGATTATATATACAGTTTATTTTATTGCTTTTTAATCTGAAAAAAAACCGCAATGTGTGCAGAAGAAAATCTAAACCCAAACCCATATTTCAACTTATAAGTCCACTTGTTGAACCATCAAACTTCTTTACTGCATCCTTCTTTAAAATTCAAATCTTCTGATATATTCCATACAATATTATTTCGTCATCATTATCTTTATCAATTTCAATAATATTTTGTTTGCCGCAATTTTTCGGAATTTAAATTTCCGTTAAATTTCAACATTTTTATGCATGGCTCGGTTAGAATCCTTTTTTAAAGCGATACATTTAATATAAATATATTGAAAAAAATCTATTTGTTTTTTATTTGGTTTTAACTGTGATATTGACGAGACTATCAAATAAAAAGTCAAAACTATGATTTAAGTAAATATTAAATAAAGAATGAGATCTTATAAGTTGTTTTTATTAATTAATTCCTTCCGATTTAATGTTCCGGTTTGCCTCTTTATGTTCCTGTTTATCTGTATTTAAATGGAAATCGAATTTATTTATGCTTGTTTTTGTTACGGATTTCTCCGAACTATTTTCGCGATATTTTGCTAACAATCTAATGGTTGGTTATTTTTCGTAAATTTTATAACTAGTAAAACGAAATCTCTTATTGTCACTTTTACAACAATATAAAATAAAGTTTACAGCTATATTTAATTTTCATTTACTAGATGTTTTATCATTAGTATTGTTACACCAATTTTTAATTTTTTTTGTATTAATAAATTATATTTTTCGTTTTGTAAAAAAGAATGTAATAATCCTTGGAATACGCGGCTTCAGTTTAAAGATCGAATTTTTATTTTAATTGATTTTCTGAATGTAAATAAATACATGTCAGTATTTATTTTTTTTAAAGTCATTTTAAACCAATCATTTCACCAACTAATTGACCAACTATTCTTTAGATTAAATTCATAACGGATGATTTTTTTTCAGATAACTAATCATAGCATAATATTACCGAAAATTTTCTATGAGGAGTAAATTAATTCCGCAACAATAACTTTTAGTTTGATTTTCATTTGTTAGTTAAATTTTATTATAACAGTATTGGTTCGCTGAAATTGACGAAACAATAGTTATATTTTATAAACCACTAAATTTTTCCGCATAAAAAAATCAATCAGCGCGCTTGTTAAAAATTGATTTCATCATGTATATTAATGCTAGGTTTTTTTCAAGTTTTTTTTTAAATTTAAGAGTTACAAAATTTTTAAAAATATGCGTAAAAAGAATAAAGATTATTTATATTTTCATTTCTCCTAGTATTGAAAGTATACTCAAACTAACAAACACCGAATAGTTAACCCATTAAGGAACTAGTGTTTTTTAGTAAGTTAATTTTTTTGTACAGAATACTAATATAACAACCTCAATTAAATATCAAATATAAAATTTTTATATGTAATAATGATTTATGAACAGTCACATACGAACTTGATTTAATATTTTAAATTTTCAAGCGAAAAAATGATTTAGTGTACCGAATCTTCAAATTTTTTCGATTGTGCCTTTTTTATTCTTTATTTGCAGAAAACAATGTATATCTTACTTTTTTGACTGCAATGAAAGAGTCTAGAATTTACGGAAAATAAAACAGTTTTGCGAAAACTTGCGATATTTTGAGTTTATTAAATAATATATTCGCTTCGAAAACAACCTTAAACAAATAAGTTTGAGTAATAACTTTATAATTTTCAATTTTAATAAATTTAATATCAACACTATGTATTTTTTATTTGTGCTTTATTTACTACGAATAACGACACATGATTAGTTTAAGAGCAGTGTTTTGTTGTTTTGAACAACTATTTTGGATTTATTTCGTTTTTTATGCATAAATAACGTGATAAAATCTTATAGCATTGTATTTATGTTTGAAATATATATTTTTTATATGAAAAGAGCATAAGAAAAACAACATCTGTACTAATTTCCTTTAATATTCATTATTGACATAATTTTTTAAAATATATCCAATCATGTCTAAATTAAAGACAAACAAAACTTTTTTTACCTATTTATTTTTCCTGATACTACATTTATTTTTATTTCGATGCTATATTGCAATTAAACAATTACTAAATATAGACACAGCTAAAATTTTTGTGCACTATATAATAATTTCGCAAGATATGTCATATCAGTAGTTTTAATTGTGGGAATCTGTGTTTTTTTACCTTTCTTGATTTTCATAATACAAAATTTTATAGCATTTTTTATATACAAATTAAGGATGATGAGACAAGGTGCGCAGTGGAAAGCAAAAAATACATGCTTAAATGGTGTTTTTATTTATTTAAACAATGTGAATGTCAAAAAAAAGGTAGTTTCTTAAAAAAATTAAAATGATTTTTAAAGGTCTAACTCTGTATCTTTTTATTAATTTTTTCTCCTGTGAAATACTCATCAACCATGGTTTCCTTACAACAACAAATTAGTAAACAGATTTTACCTGCGCATTCATACTATATTATTAATGTAATGCAATTCGAATATTTTGTGCTTATAATATCTACTTAATTTATATTTATCTACAGGATATTCATATTTTATGGTTAACATTAATTGATGATATTGTAATACATTCTTTATCGTAATTATATATAAAAAAAATAGAAAATTTCTCATAAAAAGCCATATTTTTCCTAAAGAAACGACCAGTAGCTTATAAAACACTTTTTGAATTTAGATCTAAAAATTGTATAATTTTTATACAAATTACACAGAAAATTTTTTTATATTTATATTAAAAAAGTAACCGCTGTATCAACACGTTTACAGAATGCGCTAATTTTTTTTCAAAAAAATATTTTTGTTAATCCTGCCATAAGCATATTAAATAATTTTTATAAGCCCAGATTTGAAAGCTATAAAGTATGTCATTGTTAAAATTAGACTTATTAAAAAAAGGTAAGATAATATGTATGAGCAAAATTAAATAAAAAGTTCTAAACTGAGGCAATTTTAACTATATTGAAAAAAAATGCAGTTTTCTTAATCCTTAAGTAATGTTTTGTGCAACCATTATATTTCAATTGTGCCCTTATATGTTCGCAACATAAATTCTTTAAAGGTAATTTCATTTTTGTATTTCTATTTTGTATATACTTAATTATATATATATATGAATATATTATAGCATAAAAAGCGTATCCTTTTTTATTTTTGTCATAGATGAATCTATAGAATCATAAGAAAATTTTTGTTTCAAACAGAACACTGTGAAAACCTTAAAATACGATTTTTACATAGAGTGTCATTTTCCTGTGAAAAAAATCTAAAGCGAATTTTAGCTTTCGAATTTTTTTTATGATTTCCCTTCGAATTCGTTCCCACAATGCTTCGATGTTAGCAATTTTCTGTTTTTTGAGAATTTTTTATTATTAATTAAATAATCAAAAACCTTTAAGATACAACAAAATAGTTAAATGTGTTTTTTTGAGTTGGATATTTTTCTAACTGATTCGCAAATAATAGATACCATAAAAAATAAGACTTAAATGCAGAAATATAAAGCTTATTATAGCGCATTCAGAGTGATGGTAACGAAGAGAACATTAAAAATTGAAATTTTTAACACTTATAAAAAAGAGAAAAGACATTGAAATATGTTTCCACATTCTATGCCATTTTTTTAAATAGTATAATTTAGTGTCTTTTATCTTGTGATTCTCATATGACACTTCATTAGCACAAATATATCTATAATTACAACAAAGCATATATAAACGCGTTCCCACGTAAGAAATTCGTACATAACGATATTATTTACAAATTCTTTTCTTAGTTATATTCGATTACAAATCTTATCCGGTTTAATTTTATCCGAAATCGTCAGATGCGCATAGAAATACGAAAAAAAATTCATAATTGTTTTAATCGTTTTAAATTTAAAATATCAAATTATTTAGCAAACTGTATACAACAAATTCTGTCTAATTTCGAAATTCTAGTAGATAAATTTCATACACATAGCTATTTTGTTTAATGCATTGTTTTAGAAGTATCGGAGACACTGAATTGATAAAAATCAGTTTTGTTATTTTTATTTTTAGCAAGAACTTAAAAATAAAAACTTTAAGCTACATATAACTAATATATAACATATTTGATACAGAATTCCCTTTATCGGACCAATTAACATTTAGAATTTAACCTGTAGCCTTATCACAAACAAGAATGTCTAATAAAGTGTCGTTATGAGACATTTCATCTGTAAAACACTTTTAAATATAAGTGTTAAACCTGATAAGGATTTATTATATTCTAACACTTAAAACAAAAAAAATCAAAGTAATATGGTATTCCGCGGGTAAAAAAAATCGAAGATGTATATGATATATGGTTATGGTTTTTATTGTTTCAATTGTCAATGAGATTTATAGGAATCAGTTGTCATCGGGTGGACAGCGTCTTTGTATCGTAACTGTTTTTGTGTTAGAAATGATTATAGTGCTGTACCAATTTTTAATTTATTAAAATATCTGCTCACTGGTTGATGGATTTTTCTATTCAGAAAGTTGCCCTTCTTATGTATATCTATACAACAGCTATCTGGCCAGTCCCATAGAAGCATGCTGAAGTATGCAGTAATAGTAAGAATCTTTTAAAATTTCACATTTAACTTTTAAAACTTTTTGAAATGCAGGGGTAAATAAGGTTTATTATTATAATATATTTTTTCTAGTATCTAAAATGCATAACTACCTGTAAATATAATTTTTTCAAGAGAAAAGATATGCAGAAATTTTCTTTAAAAAATCTAAGCATACAAAATACAGAATATAGTTTACAGATCGTTAAGTTGTTAACATATAAGAATTAAAAAAACTTTTCAAACATTTTTTGCAATTCTAAAAGGTATACGATTTGTTAATAACAAAAATAAGTAGTATTTTTAATAAGGCATTTTTTATTTATCATACAATAAGAAATCATATAATCAATTTTAGATTGAAAAATATCAAAATTTTAAATCCTTATGTTTTATAAGAAAGTATTAAAATCATAAGCTATAAAATTAAATTAAATTTCTGGGCCGATATGTCCGTATATACGGATAAAAAACAAGTTAAGTTGCTGAAATAACACATATTATGTAGTTTTAGTACATAATTTATGATTGTGACAAAGGTTTACAGTGCCTTTTTTTTGCATTTAAACGATTTTTTTCATTTTTTTTAATTTAATAATGTATTGCAACGATGGTGAAATATCACAAATTCAACCAAATATATTAGTTTTTTTCGCTTTTTTTAATAAAAGCAGAATAAACAAAACACATTTTTTTTGATTGTATTTGTAGCACAGAAGGAAAAAAAGATTTTTTTGTCTATAAAATCAAATATACCAACAGTTTTGTAAAATTAAAGTATTGTATATGTTATAGAAAGTTTGTAATATAAATAGTAAAAATTGGGTGTTTCTATTGTAAGATCAACTAGTAAATTTAGAAAAAATTCAACGAAATTCTAAATACAACAAAAAAAATAAAAATATCAAAACTCATATCCTTGGAACAATTTTTTACGAAAATTTAAAATTTTTTAAAAAAATCTATATAAACTAAAAAATTGTAAAATTTTGATAATAACAAAAGTTTAAAAAAGTATTTTTTATGATTATTAAAACAAAAAAAACGTCAAAAGGTCTAAATAATAAATAGTATAAAATTTTATAAATAGTTTAAATTATAATTTTTTAGTAATTTACTGTCCTGCCTGAGTCCTTTCATTCCACAAATATCGTAATTATGAAACCAAGACCTAAAAAGCAATCTTCCTGTTCGGCCCGGGATACTTATTGCTTTAAGAACGGATGGTATTGCTTTTAAAATAATCTTGATTTATTTTTTAAAAGAGGGAAAATGTAAATTTTTTGGGGTCTATAAAAATTATAATTAGTATTTATATTAATTTTTAATAAAAATTCTACCGGGATGGTTTTGATAACAGAATCACAGTTACGATAGTAAAATCTTCAATTGAAAATCAAGTCTTTATTCAATATTTAATTACCATTTTTGCGTAAATTTAGATCATTAAAAAAATCTTTATATTAAATAATATCTAAATATAATTTGAGGCATGCATGCAATTTATATTAAACCGCTTGTAAATGATTTGTGATTTATATAGTTACATTACTTGGCTATTCAATATCCAATATTTGGATTTTTTATATTCATCATATTTTAATTTATAAAATTCATATTACTTCGCCACATCAAGCTTTGCTAAGTAGTTTGATCAATATATCACGAAAACAAATGAATCACTAAAAATTTTGAGAAAAATCATTATCATAATGTTGAAATAAAATAATTTTTAAATTTATATTAATGCCACCGCATCGGGAAAGTCGGGGAAGCTTTAAAGCTGATCCCATTCTTTGATCAAAACAACTATAGGCAAATCCATTCAGTAGTAGCATTTACAAAATGATAACCTAATAACTTTCTTTAAATTTAAAAGAATATAATATGAATTATTTTTAATCCAACGTTTTTTATAAAAAATTATTTCATTTTTGGAATATATGGTAAATTTTATGTTTAAATAAAATTTTTTTTATAATAGATTTATCTTATTGAATAGAAATGCTATGATTTATAGATATTTTTCGATGCGGAAATATATACTTATTTTTAGTAAATTGCGGTCAAAATGATTCATTATTACGAATTTGACATGTGAAAAATGTAAAAAATATATTTTCACGATTCTTGGCAAGTAAAGTAATCAGGTTCCTAGCATTATATAAATATTTACAATATCTATTCACGATTTTTAGCATAATATAGAATTTTAAGCCACTTTATTCTTTAATTCGCAAGAAATATAAATAATTTTGATAATCACTGACAGAATTTTTTTGTTTAACTGCTGAATTTTGCTATGAATATGAAATTCATGACTTATAACATGATTTTATATTATATTATATCTGGATTTTACGTCAGATTCAATTTAAACTTTTAAATTTTCAAATTTTTTTAAAAGATCTTTCAATAATATAAATTTATCAATAGTTTGCCATTTATTAAATGATTTTTTTTAAAAATAAATGAAATTTATATTATTAACTATTTTCTAAAACTAATTAATTTATATTATTTCTAATCTTAAATGTTGTGCAAATATACAAGATTAAAATTTTAAAATAGTAACATTTTATTTAATTCTACATTAGAATGTGGCTTGTATTATATAGAATGCATTGCGAACTTCAAATACAAAATAATTACAACATCATTAAGAATTCATATCCAAATGCAAAAAAATTGATTTATTGTTAGCTACTTTTAAATGCATCATTCTTTTCTCTATTTCTTCTGCTTACATTCCTTTGAAATCTAAACATAAAGTATTCAATTACACAAAAAGTAACACGACAAAGAATATATCTCTCAATTCTACGATAAATTAATATTGTTTTCTCTATCAGTTTTTCAAAAAAAGCTCT
Source organism: Edhazardia aedis USNM 41457 (assembly GCA_000230595.3). Taxonomy (NCBI): domain Eukaryota; kingdom Fungi; phylum Microsporidia; family Culicosporidae; genus Edhazardia; species Edhazardia aedis. Next base: position 109,139 of record AFBI03000045.1, read on the forward strand.
AATCATTGTTTATGTCTATTTTAAATAATAAAAATATCTTTCTGCGAAGGAATTTCTTTTTTTCTGATTTCGCATCGTAGTGTATTTTTGATTTGTTCTTTTTAAAACAATAATAGATATTTTTATCTTTTTAGATAATGAAACAAAAAAGTGGTAAATGATTTATTTTTAAAAATTGTTGTATTTTTTATATATTATTTGAACATATCATCAAAAATTTATATATACTTTATTGCCAAAACAACAATTTATAATTGTTTATCTAAAATAAGAAAATATAATATTTAATTTGGATTGAATATATTATTGAAATTATGATTAAATATTATTTTTTAAAAGTGCAATTGATTAGTATGTTTCTAACTATATTTGCGTAAATTCATTAAAACTTTAAAGTTAAAATTACTTTTTATTAATTTTTGAAAAATACTGAGCTTAAAAATATTTTTAACAAAAAAGTGCTTAACATATTAATTTAAAATCAAATATTTACATCTTTTTATTTATAATAACAAAAGACTCTTTGAAAAAATGACAATTTATATTATGTTTTCTTTTCTAGGTTGATTCTTGATCGTAAAATTTGATTTAAAAATTAGAATATTCTCTAAAATAGGGATCAATTAATGAATTAATTATAATAATTATACAAACAAATGATGCAATCAATTAAAAATAATCGAATGATCTTACAAAATAAACAAAACGATATTATAAAAAATCATATTTAAATTAAAATAAATACAATAATATGCCACCTAATAAAAAAAACTTTTTATTATTTCAGTATAAGATTCTATTTTACTAATATATTAATCATTTTTTAAAAAATTTTTGATTTTTTTATCACATTTGAGACAAAATTTCGCTTCATATTACTAAGATAGTTTTAATATATTTTTGGGTGCATTATTGATTCATTACAAAAATTAAAACTAAAAATAGCAATCAATTTTAGTATTCGTTTATGATATTGATTAAATTCTTAAGAAATATAATTTATAGAAAACACTTGATAAGAATTTTACTTTCATCAAAAAAATAATATGCACTTTAAAAATGTTAGATATATATAAAGGGGATCACATCTATTGAAAATCACATGTAATAATTATTCTAAATTAATATTTTTTGTATACCATTACAAATCTAAAATACTTGATTAAATTACAATATCATTAAAATTGTCAAGATAGTATAAAAACTCTGATTTAATTTTACCACAAACTAATAAAAATAAAATATATTTTTTACAAATATAAGGTAATTTTGGTTTTTTTTTGCAATATTAAAGCATCATAAGAAGCAATCCCCGTGAGATTATTCGTTTTATAAAAAGAGAAATACAATTTTTTAATATCATAATCTTAAACAAGTATAAATAAAATCTACATTTACACACCTAGAAATGATAGTCATAATTTTTGGTTTTTCAAGCTATTACAAGATCATTACATTTTTCATTAATTGCCTAAAATAATTGTTAATATGTTATAGCTTCAATGGATTTAATTATTGAAAAATTTCATATAGCCCAATAAAAGTTTTTTTAGCATGAAAAGTTTATCAAAATCAAATATGATTATTTTTGCTCTTTATCATGCTTGGTTTGATATCCTTTTCTTTCTAAGATCTATAATTTTCTTTTCCTATCTCTTTTAGGGTTTACAAAAAGGAAAAATAAATACTTGATTTTTCTGAGAAGAAATAAAAAGATACAATTAATTCATGTCCATCAAAAATTCATTAAATAATTATACCATTATGTATAAATGATCTTATCTTTCTGCGTGAAAGACGCTAAAAGGTAAATTTTTAATCATGATAATAATACAAGACAATCATATTGATTCACAATATTTTTAAATTAAATTAAATTTAATATATTTTTAGGTCCATTTTGAATATCATAAATCAGATTGAATTACGTTTTTAAATTATAAAAATAATAAGAGATTTTTCTGAAATATTTGTTTCAATTTCAGTGGCTGTGAGCATAAGATGACCATCTTAATTTTTCATGTTAATATGATATATACAATATAAACTTGTTTCATTTTTTTGTCTAAATATTAGAAATTTTTTGTTTGTTATTCTAATAGGAGTATATAAAACCAGTACTATCAATGTAGCGAGCACATATCGAATAACATAAAGAGTTAGATATTTTAAAGGTGTATTTATTATTTTTTTAGCTATACTTATCGCTATGCCTTACAGTTGTTTCTTTTCTTCTTTGTTAAATTTTACATTCTCGTGAGCTAAATGAGAAAGAAAAATATTTGAACTAAAAGTTTATACGGATAAATTAAAAGGTTTGAAACGACACTATAAAGTTCACAATTCAGAAAATAATTATTTTGAAATATTAGTGGAATGCTAAGACACCAAGTTCATTTAAAATACTAAATCATGAACATCACGAATGCGTTTTTAAACTGCGACAATTTAATTCAGTATTTTCTTAAATTCTTATTTTTAATTATAGAAAAAACCATATATAGAGCATTTAGGCAGACTTGTGAATTTTTTGTACATAACTGTTTAAAAAACGACAAATTAATACATAAAACTGTCTAGATTAAAAATATTTGCAGCGATATTTAAGTTGTAAAATAAATAAAAAACTTCACTTAAAAAAACCAAAAATTTATTTTAGTAATATGCATTTTGACTTATTATGACTATTTAATTTGCTTATGTTACAGATGTTTTTTTATAATTCACCATTTCAAATATATTATAATTTTTAAAAAATATTTCAGTGCAAACGATATCTTACAAAATTGTTATATTAACTAAAATATTTTTATATATAGACTAAAATAAAAAATAAATAGTAATTTTGCAGATTTTTTTTAAGATTAAATTAGAAATCAAGAATAACCGTCAATTTTATTTTTTGAATTTGGTTTAATTATATTTTAACGAGGATAATTATTGCCGAAAATTAAAAATTTATATTTTTTGCCAATTAAGTTAGCGTTGTTGGTTTATTTTATAAATATAAATTTAAAATCATCTAGATAAATTAGGCTGTATTAAACATAGGATTTAAGACTTTTAGAAAGTATCTGATATATAATATTTTTATGATTTTGTTAAAAGATTTTATCAGATAGTAGTGATATGCGAAATTTTGAAAAATTGTATTATATACACCAGTAGGCTTCATTGTGGAATTATTTGGTTGAAATAAGATAAGAACAAATTATTGAATGCAGACAAATATTACAAGTAAAAAATTTAATCAGAAATTTTAAAGTAGATCATAATAAGCTGAATTATGATAAATATAAATGTTTCTCCATTTATTTTAAAACCTAGTAAAGTACTATTACAGAACTGTTTCTTTCAATTCTTTACATTTACATGTGTTGGATTATATTCTTTGATCAATTCACAGATTTATTTTTTACTAATTATTTTCAAAAATATAGAAACTTTATTATATTTAAAATAATTTGGATGCAGTAAATTTCACACATCAGAATATTGCTCTATCTAAAAAAATATTGTAATTAGAAATTTATCTAAATAAATAATCAGATTGAATCTAAACTAATAAAATAATAGATTAAAGGAACTGATATTGTAAATCAAAATTTATAAAAGTGCAAAAAAAGAAAATAAAGGCAATAAAATATATTATTTTCGTAGTCCAACGGTGATTAGTTGACACGGCCAGCAAATAATTTTGTAAACTCAATAGTTACGTAAATATTTTTGGGAACATATTTATTATTATAAATTAAGCTTCCATAACCAGGGTTGTGCCTACTGGTTCGGACATGCATTATTTTCGTCCCTGTACATATTTGTCTTCTTTTTCTCTTTTTTTTGATAACTTTTTTGACTTAAAAGCTAAATAATGATAAAAAGTGTGGTAAATTAAGAATATATTGGTTACTAACAAAATGACAAGTGTTGCTGGTGTATGTGGTAATATTATTTACCTCAATTATTTTAAATTTGTAATGTCATTTAATAATATAATTTAAACTTTTCGATTAATTCTAAAATAAAAACTTTTTATAGACATATGATAGCAATATAGAGAAATAATTAAAAAATAATGAAAAAAAATAATAACCTGTTAAAATCTAAATCAGAGACACTGAGATCCACAAAATATGTTATTTAAAATCAAAATAATATCAAAAACAAAACAAATTTTCACAGTAAAAATCAATCTATAGTATCACTACTTATTTTGGTTTATTGAACATTGCTTTGTAATTCAAAATTGAAAAAATGAAAATAATGATCATCAATGCGCTAACTAATACTATAAACAAAATCACAATTATATATTAGACAAGAAAATCGCTAAATTGCGTGAATATATTATTTTTTAAGGTGTTTTCTAATTATACATTATTTTCTGCCTACAAATTTCTAAAGTATTATGTTAATATATAAAGTTATTGAGTAATATTCAGAATTTATAAGTAAAATGTTCGTACAAATCTTAATATAATATTTAGTGCACATGTGATAAGAATGAGTCAAACTTAAATATTTTTTGTAACAATGCTATTATAATTGTTAGCTTATGAATAAAAGCTAATTTTTAATTTATTTCGTTAGATATACATTTGAATTTGTAGCGGAATTTATATTTAGAATGCTTTAGGATAAATATTATATCAAGAAATGGATTTTATATATTTCAAAAATATGTAAAAATTGAATTTCCAAACCAATATAAGCATATGGATTGTGTTATATAAAAATATATTTCTGGTTAAAATCGCAAACAAGCTACTATTTAGGCTTGATTTATGTCTTAACCAGGAAATTAAAAAAATTTTAAAAATATATCTTCGAATGTTACGAGTATTTTCCAGAAATTGTATGATTCATATGTGTTTATTGTTAATAAAAACATACAAATTTATAATTAAACTATAAAAATATAACACTATTTCTTTTTAAAATTAGTATATTAATTTTTTAAGACATCTTTTTGTAGCCAATTAATGTTACTAAAACGCAAATTGTGATTGATTTCATCATTTCAGCATAAAAAATTCAAAAAAGCTTCATTTATACAATAAAAAAAAGAACCACTGAAGATATTTGTCGTGGTCAAGATAATGTGATTGATTTTTTATGTTATTCATATAAATATTTTCGGTTTTTGATTTATTTATTTAATTATTCATCTTGAGATTGAAATATGAAATGTGAGAATATATACTTATTGCAACTAGAGTAAAACTTATGTTTCTATATTTATATTATTATTATTTGTTAAATTAATCAACCTAAACTAATCATCTTATTTTAATTGATTATTTATTGATTTTATATCAGAATCAATTAATTAAATACATAGTGAATCAATAAGATAAATATGTTTGTATATTTTGTTTGACGACAATATCATATAAAATCAGCTATTTTGAAAAATTCAAAATTACAACCGAATTTGATTTTGTTTTTATAGGTTTATGAGGATGTATTCAATTTTTGTTTGTTGACATTATAAATCTGCATTTTTATATTTTTTAAAAAAACTTTAAGCATGTGTTTTGCATCAAATATTTGGTTCACATATTTCTAAGGCAGTAGTGACCAAAACCCGAAATCAACTTTTTTATGATCACTTAGCGGCAACAATAATATCAATAGCAATTATTTTATTTTATACTATATTAAATATAAAAGGATCACTACTCATTATAAAATTTATCAAAATCTTGTCAGTAATTGTATTATGATCAAAATCGACAATTTGATATTGATAAAATGTATTATTATTAGTACGATTTTATATTTTGATTCTATAATGATAACTAGTGGACGAATATTTTGATTTACAATTTTCTGATTTTGAAAATTTCACATGTTTAAGATTTTGTATCTTTTATAGATGCTTTATATGTTCTAAAATCCGTTTACCTCGCAAAAATTCAAATTAAACTACAATATATGAAAAACTACAAATCAGAATTAAAAAAGGAAAAAAATATATTATAATTTGCGATGCTTTATACAAGGAAAATTGTAACATTTAAAAAAATTGTTTAATTATATATATTGATAGATTAAAATTATAATTTTTAAATTTTTTCCTTCGTTTTTTATTATTGTCTGTGTTTTTAATAAAACTCAAATTCTCATAAATATATATTGGTTCAATATATCAAACCAATTTTGTTTTATATTTATGTCCTTTTTTATTAAAATAATCATTTTTTATTGGAAAAATACTAAAAAGTTTTAATACTTGCATAAATAAACAATCACAGAGTAGCAATGTCTTTTCATAATATAGATCATAATTATATTTCGGGGAAGTTCGATAAGCCGAAAGGCAGACCTCGCATATCTAACCATTATAATGATTAGAACTTTCTATTGTTATGACATACACTTTCAGCTAAATTTTCTTAGAGTAAAATTTTAATATAGGTATAACTATTTATGTTTTTCAGTGTTTACAGTTTTAAAGCTCATAAAAAGCGTTATAAACAAAAAATATAAAACATAATACAATTGCACCGATAAATGAGTAATTATTGTAAGAATTTTTCTTCTCTTGCATGTAATAAAATTCAATATATTTAGAAAAAGATGCAAAATTTAAAAATGAGAGTATAAAAGACTAAACAGTTTATGATAAATATGGACTAATATTACTCAGTAAAAAAGCAACTTTATGAATTTTCAAATAAAACTTCAAAGGGTTATTTTTTTGCTTTTAAATTTATTGATAAATATAATATGGGTCTTCTTATAAAAAATGCTACTCACTTTGCTATTACTGACATTTTCATTATTTATACTATTCTATTATAGATATTATGGCTATTATATTTGTGATTATTACGATTTTTACTCTACAAATTTTTCTTTTTTCGTTCTCCTTCCTAAATTTATATTTTTTTATTATTATAAACTTTTTCCTATTATAATGTTAAATAACATTAATATCAACTATGAGTTTATATGAAACCCTAATCTAAAGAAAAAGAACAAAAAAATATATTAATTCATTCTTGAATTATTATATGATATTTATATCACTAAAATGATGGCATGAATCATTATACATAATCTTTTATTATCATATAAATACTTTATTATTATTTTTTTTAGCAATATTCAAGCTTTTATCATTTTAAATACGACATTTCATATGTGTTTCACCTTAGAATAAACCTTGAATGACATCGACGCTAAGCAAGAATCATCATGTTTTATTTTCTTTTTCTCAGAAAAAACACATATATATTTAAAATATACTTTCAGAAAGCAGGATTATAATATATCTTTGTAAACACGAATTATGTGGTTTTACAGCTTAGTAACTACAAAGCGCATCAAATTTAAGTCAATTTTTTCTTTTAAGACATGTAAACCATTAAATCACTAAATAAGTTGAAATTTTTACGCATGTATGCTATTCAAATAAATAATGCAAAATATACAAAATAAGTGTTTTATAAATATTTGGAAGTTTTTAAAAATATCTGATAAAATTTGTCGTTACTATAAAAATTCGTAGCATTTTTTATAAAATAACATTACAATCGGTAGTATTTATATGGCATATTTCTGTTCATTCTATTAAATGTATAAATATATTTTAATATTTAGTAAAATAAATATATCTGTAAGTGTAAAAAATATTTGTAACGGCCTTCAAAAAACGTTATTACAGAGTATATCTACATTTTATTATTAAAAAAAAATAGGTCTGAATCTCTAAATAAATTTAATTCGGTTTTTGTAGAAGCAACATTGGAAAAGTATAATAAATTGATGATTTTGTTTTTTTATCTTTGTAATAATATCATAAATAACTTGTTGCCATAAAAAAACCTTTTTAAGCATTTTTACATTATTTATTGGAAAAATTGCACACAGTTTTCTAAATCAAGTACAAAAATATTATAATATAAAATTAATCTTTTTTTCATTTTTTATAGTTGTTGAAAAAAATAGAATAGTTATTAAAATTTATATTTTATTTGTTTATTTTTGCGATGATATTCTCTTCATGCCTTTATTTGCACGTTTACTAGTCCTTCAGATGCTTTCTAATAATATTTTCTTCTGAATTTTAGTTAAATTCTATTTTTGGAAATTATAAATCAATTAAAAACTTTTAATTTTTAAGAATCAGTGAAATTTCAACTAACCTTAAATTAGATTTTCTCCTTTTTTTGCATCAATACTAATTTTACTAAAGCTAAAATATCGCATATTGATTAACATTAAAAGCGCAAAAATTCAGTTCAAATAAGATGTCAGTTTTGTATATAATTAGATTGAACATAATCTTTGATGTGTATATCAAAATCTTAGGTGTTTTAAGCATTTAAAAAGTAAAATAAATGCTAAAAAAGTATTCTATTATGAAATTTTATTTACCCTTTTTTTGCTTTTTATTACAGAATATTCGTATAATACATTATTGCTAATGATTTTTAGTATAAGTAGATTTATGTTTAGATTATTTATATTTTTCTCATTTATATAAAATTTTTCTTGATTTTTGTAACTGAAATTGTGAATCTCATAAGAACTCTTTTTGTGAAATATATATACTTTTATGATGTGATCTTTTAAGTATATAAAATTCTACTTCATTATTTTTTAGCGTTTTCTATTGAATATGAAAAAATAAATATGTTTTTTTGTGCAAATATATGTTTTTATATAGATATTCATTGACTAATTGTGCAACAACTAAATATTATACATATACAGCATATATAATGTGTTGATACGAGGATTATTAAAAAGAAAAAAATACATAATAAAATGCGATAGAAAGATATAATTCATTATAAATATGTCGATGATAGCTATAGTCTGCCACCATATTGATCTTACAGATTAGTTTTCAAGATTTTCTCTTGCAGTCTGTTCTGGTTGGGCATTCGGTTTTTTTTTGAAGAATCAAACAAACTGTTTAGTGCAACTTCATATTTTTGATTAAAGACATTAAATTATAAAATTTTAAAATTTCTGATTCTCAATGATACTTATTTTCCAAACATACAGCACTGTTGTAAGCTTTATGAAAAGAAAATTAATGTCAGTAGAATGACTGTCTTAATATGAAAACCTCTGTTTTAAAACAGAAAAAATGTAACACTACACAAATATTGCATGTGATTATATATGTTCCTTTGTGAAAAACAATATTGCACCATTTGAATTGAGAATTCTGCAATATATTATTATGTATTTTGCGCCATGCGGTTCTGTCGTATACACTTAATTATTTTTTGACCAAATTTTAAATATTGTCAAACTTTTTCATAATTGTTCAAAGTAGGGAGAAAAAAATACGATTATCTGATAAATGAAAGCGAATATGTGATTTTTATCGTAAATAAAAAAACTTTCTTAAAATAATTGCTTCTATTATATTGTTTTTATGCATCTCCAGTAGATTGCCAACAGATACGGAATAGAACAAAAGTAGATTCAAGCACTAAAAAAATTTGTTTTAGATATACTGCATTCAAATAGTCACATAAAAAAAACTAATAGGTTATTTAAAAAAATTGATGAAAGCATTTTTACATTATTTAATTTATGTTTTTAAAAATTAATCCACTATAACCCAGTCTACTATTGTGCTACTATATTAAAACTTGTAAAGTACATAAAATTTATATTTATGCGTTATCCATCGGATATCTACATGATTGATAAATTTCTTTCACTGATAATCTTTTTCTTTTTTTTAATATTACGTGCAAAATGTGAATTGTTTATAAAATTATTATTTTTTTTCGAATGTAAAAAATTTATTATTTTTCATTATATTTTTCTTTAAACATTAGTACGTTATTAGTTTAAGCATAATATTTTTACTGTATTCTATTATGGAAAATCTTATAAAGTGTATCAAATTGATTCAAATTCTAGTAAAATTAGATTAATTATAATTTTAAAACATTTACCATAAAAGAACACATTCAATTTAATTAAACCCATAAATTGTTTGCACACAACAAGTTAATATTTTAAAATTATTTGATCAAGTACCGAATTTTTTAAACATATTAATCTTTTCTACGAAAAAAATATATGTATAAATTATATTCAAGTTTATTGTAGATAAGCATACATGTCAAAGACGGAAATTTTTTCTTTTTTTAATTTTTTTGAAGTACTGAATGCATTCGAGTTGCGGTTTATTTGATTACATTCAAATATTTCTGTGTGTTTTCGATATAATTACCAAGATTTCATGTGTTTGATACAAATAATCAAATGAAACATATATAAGCTTTGTATCTACAATTATTCTAAAATTTAAACAAATTTTATGCATTAAAAAACATGTGTTTATCTTATTTTTAAAGCAATCGAAGCACGTTTTTGTTCTTTTCAGATTTATTAAGTGTACAAGCAAAATTATATATGAGATTTTGTTTAGCAATGAGAAATTTTTCTATTTCTGAATATTTATTAATTTTGAAGTAAGTGTTTTGTGATTATTCTCATTAAATTTTTTCCATTTTGAAGAATTCAAGGAAAATGGAAACACCATATCGTCAACAAAACTTATTCGAAAGTGCAAAGTATATACATAAAACTAAAAAATATGAAAATTATATTAATTGTTTATTTACATCATTTATGTTGTTATTTTACGAAAAACTAGATCTTTTTCAAACTTATTTAAATAATTATTGTTTCCTTAAAATTTCCTATTACGTTTCTTTCTTAGTTCTATTAAAAATCATTTTTAATCATGTGAGATATTTTTCGATACAAATATATTGTTATTTTACGAAAAACTAGACCTTTTTTAAACTTATTTAAATAATTATTGTTTCCTTAAAATTTCCTATTACGTTTCTTTCTTAGTTCTATTAAAAATCATTTTTAATCATGTGAGATATTTTTCGATACAAATATATATTTATATAATCAAATTCTTAAAAAATTCCAAGTTTCTAACTAACATTTATCCTTTAAAAAAAACAAAAACTAGATGCTCAATTTTTTTAAGTCGTGATAAAAAAACCATGTGATTTATTTGTGTTAGGTTTGGTTTTTGTTTTTTTTATAATTATATACATTTCATTTAAATTAAGATGTAATTATCTCGATATATTTGGTTTTTTTCATAATATGCCACAATATTCTTTAAACAATTAAATTCACTCATGCACATTAAATTAGCTTTGTCTTACACTCATTAGTAAAATATACAATACTAAAGTGTTTAATTGTTTGATATCGTGAAAAACATAATGCTTTTTTACTTCGTTTCTTAGCTATCCAAAAATTCAATCGAGAAATTTACATTAAAACAATCAAAAAGATAATAATTAGAATCTTGACTTTTTTTTCACGAAAGGTAAGATGGATTTATGTTTGAATATATGTTTTGCAACAGAAATTATTTTTTTAAAAAATTTAGAATTTAATTGCTTAGTTCGGTTGAGAATTTTATGATAGGAGTAATTATATTTTTTGACACCATCAAATAGAGTTTTTTAGAATATTATTATAATATGAATAATTGATTGATAATATTTAACCGAAAAATTTTTTAAATCAAATAATACTTTTCATAAAATTTAGCATTTTAGGTGTTGGAAGGCCTTGCCTCGGAGATTTTATTTATTCTTTGTTTCTTCTTGTACACCATCCAAATCTAAAATTTTTGACTTTAAATAGACAAATGTCAATCAATGTGATTGACATCTACGTAATACCGATTTCACTTGTCAATTCTAAACCCAAATTAATTATCATTAACAAATTTCATATGCCAAAATGAAACAGCAAAAATTATATTAAAAAAATCAAACCTATATTAATTTTCCATTAATTCGATTTTTATTTTGAATTTTTGTTTCTAAAGTCATATTATCAACATTAGGAATATTTGGTTTTCATTGTATTGTATTGGTTTATGCTTTTTGATTTTGCTGTGCTAATTAGAAGAGTTGCCCTTTTCATAGTTTAGACTTAATAGTTTATTATAAAAAAAATTACGAAACAATAATGGAACCAGTTTGTGAATTATGAATAAAATAGAAATTTTGCAATAAATCATCTAAGAAATATTATTTTACAAAATTTTGTAGAGGAATATGAATAATCCTTTAATATTATTTCCCATTCTGTTAAAACCAAATTCACTTTACAATTTAAAATAAAAAAACAACATTTCATTAGCAATCAAAAATAAAAATTTATTTGTGTCATATACAACCTGAAAAATTCTTATAATGCAGAAGAATTATTAGCCTCTCTTTGTATATATCCCAATATTTATTTTTTATTCGAAAACTGAATAAAACTGAATAAAACATTAGAAAATATGTGTAATTTGTATTTTTTTATAATTTTTTTCAATGGCAATTTACATTAACAAATGAATATATATTTATTTCGTTTGCCCTAACAAATGTATTAGAATAATTAATCTAACAAATTATTTCATAAAGTTATTGCAAGTCAGCATATTAAATCATAGAAACAAATTGTAATGCCATTATATTCAATAAATCACAACAAAAAAACAATTTAATATTAACAAAACAAAGCACAAATTACAAAACATAATTTTTAAAGATAACGAATACGCATTTAACTTTTATTTAGTTTCTTTTGTATGTAATTAGTATCGATTTCAAGCAACACATAAAAAATCATAAATATAAATTTATTGAATAGACCATATGATACGGCAAATGAAATCGTTTTGTACTTTTCTCTAGCATTATATTTCCAATGCAATAATAAAAAATACATAAATGACAAAAACTATATAGACGTAAACCGTCAATTTTATCTAAAATATCTGCACCATTTTTAAAAAATTCATTAGTAGTCTTATTAACACTATCATTATTACAGAAAATGATAATTTCGGAAAAAATAATATTTATCTAGAATTTTCTACAGTTAGTTGATACATAATATTCCGAATGCAACTTGGTCAGCAAAGAAGCTCACCATTATGAATACTTATTAATTGATTAGTATTTTCGTTCATTTGTGATAAATTATTATTTCCACCTAGATTCTAAATTATATTTTTTTGTTCGATTGTATTAGTAAACAATTAATAGCCGCTTTATTTGTCAAAATAGGGTTAAGCATAAAAAAATTTGCAATTAATAAAAGATTGGTCACAAAATCAAGACATCCAAAAATTTTTACTTATTTAATTTTTTTTAATTAATAGCATCAAGAATCACTTTTTTAATTATGATATTTTTTGTAGATTGATGCGTTTCTTTGTAAACGACAAATTTGATATCGATTGTACAATATACAATAAATTTCTGTGTATTAAAAACATACTAAAATAAACATAAATATGTGATCTGAAAATTGAATAATATAAAAAAGTTCAATATTTAATTTTTTATCGTTATTATGTCTGTTTTTTGTTTTGCAACCTTATTTTAACCCCTCAATGGGCAAAAAATGCTTCTTTTACATTTTAACGCTTATTTACTATTATACATCGACATTTTTAGCATTTAAAAATAATGGATTATATATCTTCAACAAGAACAATGGAATTTATAGTCTAACGATATTTTGTAATATTTGTTCAAATTTTTTAAGCGTAAAAAAGAATTAAAAAAAATAAATCTTTAAAGTTCCCTTGCAGTCACAGTATTGGGTTTTTTGCTTTTTGTTCGAATTGGAAGGAGAACGTTGTAAAACTTGCAGCTAATCAGAAGGAAACTAAAACAGCAAATTGATTTGCCCTTAAAATTCGGAACTTAAAAAATCTATAAAAAAAATTTTATGACGAGATCCCATGCGATAAAATTTCGTTCGAAAACTATATGCCTGCAAAGAGAATTGTCATAATGATTAAATTCTTAGAAGTGTCGATCGACAACTTTATAGTAAGAACAAGAAAAAAAAATACCGGCGAAAAATATTTTTTTTTTTATTTTTTTATTCTTAAACCAACATTTTCGCTAGTTCCCTTTAAAAAAAAGTTTCAAAATTTTGAAATATTTTAGTAAAATATTATTTCATGTCTGATTCAGATTTTATTTTAGTATAATCAAAGGCAGAAAAAGATAAGATTTGTTTTAGATAAAATTTTTGATTATAATTTTTAGGGTTTAGGCAACAACAAGAAAAATACAAGTTTTTGTCTGTTTAAAATTTATATGTTAATTTTAATTAATTTATAAGCACTTTTTACTTAAAAAAAAATCTTTATTTATTGAAAAACAAATTTTTATTTGAAATAAGAATAGCATGTTATCACAAATATTTTTAATAAAAAGGTTAATATAGTATATGAAAAAAATTATATAATACTTAGGATATCATGATCATTATTCAACTCAAATATATAGGTTTTTTAGTATGTATTAAAGTCTATTGTTTTGCCTGTCAAATTATATTTTATAAATGTTTTAACTAGAGAAAACCTTTAAATCTAATAATAGTTACATTTCTTATTTTTTTAATGAAAAAACTGACGAAAAAAACAGTGATTCCTTTTTAAGTTTTTATCGAGAATATTTATGAGCCATTATGAAATATATATTGAGAATCTAAATATTTGAATATATATTAACACACATTCAATCGTTTATACAACAAAACAAATGCGATTTATACAGTCTTGATTTTAAAGTACAATAAGATATCAACAGTATTGTAGTACGGTGTTGAAAATATTAATTAAACATCAAAAAACTGTCAAAAAAAAATTTAGAAAAATAAACTGATTCATAATTAAATAAGTTATATTAAAACATAATAATAATTTATTTATTTAATAAAATTAAAAAAATTGCTTGAAAATATATTTTTTATAATTTCAAATGATTCTTAGTTAGGAATATTCTGTTATTTGTGTAAATATTAAATCTATAATGGAAAAACTATTAATTTAAAATCTGTAGAATATTAATTATCGAAATGATAAATAAAAAATTATTAAGATTTGTGATGAAAAATATGAAATTCATTATTAATGAACGATATAAGACAATATGAAAAGTTAAAAAAATCTCCATTTGGAATATGAAATTAAATAATCACAAACTTACTTGAATACGTTATGTACATGAGTACGTTCCCTCTAACAATCAGCATATATTTTTCCTCACATATAGAGACTTTATCTTTTATTTTTTGTTATATGAATTTACTGAAAAATATAGTATTTATTCCAAAAAATGAAAGCCGCTCACGCGTCTGTGATCCAATATAAATTTAATTTTTATAAAAATGAAAAAAATGTCTTGATGATACAAATCGCAATAAAAAAAATTTCCTGAACGTAAAAGGTTAACTCAATATTTTTTTCTTGAAGATACCATCACTGAATTTTAAAAATAATTTAGTTTTGAACAATCATCGATTACTTCAATATGTCATTATTAGTGACAAAAATAAATAAAAGAAGCTTTATTTTTTCAATATTTCAATTTCAGTAATTTTGGTTATTCATATTTTCTGCGATAAACAATTTTATAATATACATTTCGCAGATATCATAATAATTATGTTTTTTCAAACACGTAAATTTAAGATTATTTAATCTGATGATGAAAAACAAAGTTTAAAAGATGATGGGTCAATGATTGAGCAATGAAATAAAAAACATTTTTATAAAATCTTATTAACATATGGAAAAAACTTGAATAAGTTTTATATATCTTTTTATGTAATTTTTTTTCTTCTGGAATCAAATCTCTACTATATAACAGGTCTTTTCTAATCAAGCTGCTCAATTTTTTGAAGCACAAGAAACAGTAAAAAAAATATTGGCATATTTATGAAGTCTGTTACACATATGATGTAAAATTTTTTATGATTGATCTATTTATAAATAAAAAAGACTAAAAATTGTGCATGCGCATACCATGTTCTTTATTTTATGTTGTTAAAAAATTTTTGTAGTATAAATTTAACAATGTCGAAACCTTGTGTAATATGATATTCGAGTATTATATTGGAAGATGATATTGGCTTAAAACAAATAGTAAAAAAATGTAAAGAAGGATATTTGGCTTTTAAATTTTGTTATATCTTCATATTTTTTTTGCCAAATATTGCGCTTGATAAAACAAAATTTTTCTTCCAGCCGCTGTTCTTTATTTTGAATATGATGCTATTTTTATATGTTAAAATACTTTTGGATATATCACCTAAAACCTTTGCAAAACAATTGTACAAGTTCATTGCTGATAAGCTATGAATATTTGATTATATTTTTTGGTAAAATACACTCTTATGCAAGCAGAATTATCAAAAAATTCTTAGAATATATGTACATTATTTTATATAGCTTTTATTCAATATGTAAATATACATTTTTTGGTATCATAGGTTACTACAACATGTGTAAAAACTTTTAATTTTTTGCTGCTGTTTTAAATCTTTTAACGGAAGTAAAACATATGTTAGGTCTGTATATAATATTACTTATATCATAAACAAGGTTTTTGATATGTCAAATCGCTATAAAAAAGTAATTTTACAAAATACACATGAATCATAGTTTATAATTGTATACAAGAAAAATACAAAATTCAATATCGAAAGCATTTATAAGCTATTTCATCTGAATATATTTAGAAAATATTTCAAATTTACGAAAACAAGTTTTTTACTTGGTTTTATTTCAGGAAAATATATGTCTATAAAAAATAATATCTTTTTAATAAGTACTTAAATGTAGTTTTTCTTATAATTTTGTAACCGTACTGAGGAATATTTATACAACAAAAATGCATTTAAATTGGCATATAGATAAAATTTAATGCTTATTTTGTTGGCACAATTTGTCGTCTGCATTAAATGTAAATACCTCTGTTACATTGCCTTTTGTATGTTTAATTTACATTTAATTAACAAATATATAAATCAAAGGTTTATTTTAATTCATACATAGCAAAAGTCTAAAATTTAAGACTTACATATAAAAAAGAAAATCAATTTTAATCTTTTTTCGCTTTAAATAAATACTGATTTACCATTATTAGAATAAAAAACAAAATTTATGTTTCATAACATTAGTTGTTTCTAATTTTTTTAATAACTCACCTATAACGAAAGTTTAAAAAATCAAGATACTAAAATCGATATTACAATTAAAATGTTTTTAGATTTAACAATTTATTCATTCTTCAATAATGTTAAGCTGCGCGATAAACGGATTTATAAAACTATAAATTTAGAATCCTTAAAATGTAAATATATATTATATTTTATGCCTTGTTCAAAAAATAACGAAATTGACCAAAAAAACTATATATAAGTATTGAATATATTAAATAAGAATTTTTTAGATTTAATTTAAAAAATCAGATTTCTAACATTTAAAAATTTCATAAACTTTGCAAAAATTAATAAGTTTAAAAATTAAAAAATTGTTCTATTTTTTAAAAAACCTTGCCAATCAAACATATAAAAATTATTTTTTTGATATAACAGAAAAAGGAAATTTCAACAATTATTAGAATGATTCAGATGCTTTTCTGTCCTTTAAATGTGTAAAAATAGTATAAAAAACATTTTTTGTTGATTTAGATTATGAAATCAATATATTGACATTTATCAGCGATAATAAGAATTGCGCTGAAATGAATTATCAAACCAAAAAAATAAGAATTCGACTCGTCATAATATATATTATTAAGGATGTTTCTTATGAAGAGAAAGTAAACATGAACAGCTGTTTCCCAATATGATCAGTAAAAATCGTTAAACCTGCTGGTGGTTTTTTTACGTTTTCTTTTCTAATTTTTGGGGTTAAAATCAATTTTGTTTTTGATAGTTACGAGAATTATGTAACATACCGAAGGTATTTAACAGATAATTTTTTTGGATGGCATTTATATAATATTTTTAAATGTTTATTTACAATTTAAAATCGAAAAAAATCAATCTATAATTTTAGAATAGATGCAAAGAAATAAAACTTTTAAAATTTTACGGTTCAAAAGTTTTAAATCTATTGATGAAGTGAATAAAAACTAGCTTGAGGTTATGTAATGTGTCTTAATTCTGCTATGTTTTTGAGGTTTTAGTGAAATAATTTTATGCAACAGTTTTTAAACAACAAAAAATCACCTAAAAATAAAAAAGTTGTGTCCTACTAGAAAACATAAATAAGTGTTGGAGTAAATTGCAATACAATGTGTTGTCTCAAATATTTCTAAAAAATATTCTAGTTTAAATATTTTTAAATAAATAAATCCTTAGTTTTTTGAATAAAAATATGATATGGGTTATTTATATAATAAAAAAATAGCTAATCGAAAGCAAAAAAGTTGCTTTAGTGCTTTGGAAACGGAAAAGCTGACAGAGAGCAAGTTTTTGCGGGAAATAACTCATCACCTCACCATCCTAATCGAATACTTCAGAACCATTCACATCCCTTGTTCCACCACAAAATACTACGATTGTTTAAAAATCCAAATCATCTAGATATCGTGACCTAATGTTTAACATTCAACAAAATTATTAAAAATCAAAAACTTTGATATAATTAGCATGTTCAAAGTTATCGCAATTTAAACATCTAAACAAATTGATTAATTCAATAATCATAGTCGTTTACATCAATTATATATGTATAAACAATACTTTTTTTAAAATTACAAACACACCAATTATAAAATTAAAAGTTTAGTAACATGTTTTTTTAACCACGAAAGAATCTATTCATACTAATTTATGAGATGGCTTTTCTTTGAATTTATTAAAAAAGAAAGTTTGTATTTTTGTAAATTTGTTTGTGAAATCTGGTCCATAAAGTGTAATTAATTTTCTAATTTGTTAATCACATGGTCAAAAAGTATAATATTGAGACACATGCAGACACTAGATATATAATTAAATGTATATTTAGAAGAGGCGAAAAAAATGTATTTCAGTAACTTTCCAGTGAAAAATAGTATTTTTTTCGGAATTATCCAATTTGATTGAAGTGTTTTTTAGACAAAATTATTTCTAATATGAATTTTCATCAAGCCAGTTAAATTTTGAAGTGATTTTTAATTTGTTGAAATCATAATAACACTATTAAATATTCATTGATATAAAACCTTCTTTATTTTTTATTTTAAAATTTATAATAATATAATTTTGTATAAAAATATAATATATATTATTGTTACAAATTACAAATACTAAAAAAACAAATAATGGAGAATAATTTATATAATCGAATACATAGTATCAGTATGGTCATTGCATATTAGCAAAAAAAGGGTGATTTAGAGCACACTCAGCAGTGATTCTCTTTTCTGCATAAAGATCAAGCAACATGTATAACAAATCAAAAGCTTCGAAGCCAACCTCAAATCCTGGATTCAAAGAGCCGACAATTTGCTCGAAAGAGATTCTTTCCATCGGAACTGTATCGAGATTGGTTTTGAATGTTCTTTCGTAGTACTTAGCAGCTTTCTTCATTTCTCGGATACCAAAAATTGTGGCCAATTCAACAGATGCATCGAGGTCGTCTGCTCCAGCAAAAAAAGGATACCTTTTAGTCAAAAGAATAAGAAAAATTATACCGGCACACCATATATCTATTTTTTTAGTCTGATGATGTACTTTAAATAAAACTTCAGGCGCTCTAAATCCTCGCGTTCCTGCGCGTGGTGCTTTTAGGGGAGGCCGTGCATCATCCATGTAAAAACCAGGTGGTTTCAAGTTTCTGCTGAGCGAATTTCTGAAAAAGGATGTTGTTTTCTTTTTTTCTTCCTGATCAATATGGGTTTTTACGCTTTTTTCGTGTTCTGCTAGACCAAAATCTATCAGAACACCTTTTTTTCCGTTTTTATTGTAAAGAAAGTTGCTTGGCTTTAAATCCCTGTGAATTATATTGTATTTGTGTGTGTTTTTTATTGCTAAAAGAAGATTGTACATGTACCATTTTATATCTTCCAAAGTTGACACTTCTAAAAATTCACGAAAATCTGTGTATTCAACCAGAGGAAAAACAATTATGATCTGGTCCTCAAATCTCTCTACATACAAGATGTGGATGATGTTTTCTTCTTCTCTGACCAGCTTCAAAAAATTGAGCTCCTCGCAGATTCGCATTGGACTCGTTGTGCGCGTTACCATTTTTATTGCGACAGTTCGTGCGTTTTTGTGGCCAAGTCGGATATCTTTCGCCTTGAAAACCGTGCTGAACGTACCTTCCCCAATTCGCTCAATCAGTACAAATTTGTCGTTGAACGGTGCAAACTGCGCAATATCCTCTTCTGTTGGTAAATCTGTCATATGCAGGGTATTTTCTGTTGTGTTAGATTTTTAATTTCAGAAAACTATGTTTTATTATGTGTACATAAATGGGCAAATGAATCAAATTTAATGTACTATTGCACTAAGTATTTTGTTTCAATCTATCTAAACGTTCGTGTTGTTTTTAAATATACTCTTTCCAGTATTTTTTATTGACACTAAATTAAGAAAACAAGAGATGTGTAATCTTTGAAGAAATATTTCTAAAAATAAATTAGAAAGATTAAATTTTTTTCTATGTAATAATTTTTCTATTCGTATTTTTGAGCTATTATATATCATAACATGAAAGTATTTAGAACACAAAAAAGAAATTTGCAGAATCAATTTTTTCTAGAATAAGGATTTTAACAATTAAAATAAACTATATCTTATATCAGGGTTTAATGCGAATTTTCAAATTATCAAAAACGATTTTTCGATTTTTTTTGAAATCAAAAACTATACGGGGTAAATATATAGATGAATTTTTTTTTGTTTTCTTTGCATCAAATTAATTTTTTAAATCAATATTTTAAATTCTATTTTTGCCTCATAACAAAAATATTTGATTCATAAAAAAAAATTACAAAATTTATATTGATTTTCAAGAAACAAAAAATTTTCTTAAAAAACTTTTTTTTAAAAAAAGTATTTAATAAACGGTATTTTTTTTATATTAAAAAGAGAATAATTTGTTTGTTTTTAAATTTTTTGCCAAATTTTAATCAAACAACGATTTTAAAAAACTCCTGATGGTTTCTTTTTGAAATTGCTAAATTTAGCAAAAAAATTATATATTTTGAATTTCATTTATATCTATGTCATATAGAAAAAAATATACTATAAATTTTTGCTCTTATACAATATTTACACAAGAAATTTTTCTTTTATATGGTGGGTTTGTCAAAATCATTAAGTTTAAAAGTAGAAAATTTTAGCAAACCGGAAAAGTTCTTTTATCTTGGTTTTAGGGGTTGTACCTTTTTTTTAATACTCAAGCTGTGAATCTTCTTTTTATAAAATCCCTTTACTGTAATCTATCATGATGTCATTTAAAGTCCTTTGCTTCATTAGAAATTTTCTTTTTGTGTGATTAACTTGTTCATGATTTTAATAAAACACTATATTATTATACCATTTGTTTTAAAGTGATTTTAAGTAGTATATTTCAATTTCCTATAAAAAATTGATAACATAAAATTGCAATCACAAATTCTGTGAAATAAAAAAAAATCCCTTTGTGGGAACTTGATAAATTCTTTTAGTCAAATTTAAATAAACTTTAAGAAAATGCTTTCTAACTTATCATTCGTAAAATATTTATTGCGTAATGTCGTAATAAAATTAAAATTACAAATCTAACTTGACATTTTTTGCTATCTAGCTTCTTTTCTCAAATTAACGTCAATGATTTTTTTTTGTTTTTTTTTGACTTAGAATTGAAAATTAGCTTTCAACTAGTTAAACATGCAATATTTGGAAAATTAATACATTTTTTGAAACTCAACTGTGTATTTAAGTATAATAATGCTTTTATTAAGTCAGTAATAATGACAAACAGAACAAAAAAGACGAATAAAATACATATTCCGAAAAAATATAATTTCAATTTTTTTTCTTAATTCTTTCCGTACAAAATTTATGGAAATAACATCTAGAGCGCTGCATATGACAATATTTAATTTCAGACCGAATTAAAATTAGAAACTTTTAAAATAAATGACAATAAACATAAAGAGCTCAACCAACCATTCAAATTACTCCCAAACGATTGATTTATATATCAATATATATCTAGTATGTGTGTATGTGATAAATCTGCAGTATTTAAAATAAGAAGATTTTATTATAATCATCTTTCTTGTATTTCAACATATCCTCACATATTTATTATATTCGTCAAATTAATAGAGATAAATTTTTTTATAAATTATCGTATTTGAAATTTTTGTTTTTTCTTATCTTTAACTTTTAAAAAAACATCTTTATTATTAAGAAGAAAAAATATTACAACGGATAAACATCAGACTCTATCTAACAGAACCAAGTCAATGTTTTTGAAAACTTTCCTATCATATATTCATTGAGCTGAACAGAACAATTAGAAAGATAAAAAATATCAAGAGTATTCTGCAAAGTATATATTTTTTATCCAAATAGTTGAATATGAATTTTTTTTACCACATATGTAGCAATTTATTATATATTCGACGTTTATTAAAAAATAAAGACTGGTAGATCAAATGGTTTTGTCAAGAGATAATATTAATGAACTATTACAAAGAACATTATTTTCTGTTAGTGCTAGACGCGCTAATTGATTCATTAATATTTAAAAAAGATAAGTTTTGTTCGTTGCTCATCATTTTTAAAATATTATGTTTTGTTTAAATAGGAAAACCTTCATTGACATCTATCAACATTAATACTTTTAAGATATTCAAAAAAAACAACTCATCAGAAAAACATTAAATTGATTTATGACTTTTAAATATAAGCTAACCGAAAACAACTTTAAGGCTAGGTTTCGGCCAGAAGGCTTTTGAGCTATCTATTGGTTGATTAGGAAAAGCTTCCTCCTCATTCCAGTCATACAATCAACATTTTCATTACCTTTTACTTTTATCAAGATCAAATTTCCAATCTTAATTCCTGTAGTAGATCTGTCGAATAGTCTAGCATATTTTCTTCCCTGTCTCTGCAATCATAAATATTATGCTTCTTAGTGTGAACTGACTTGAGTCACAGAAAATATGTTATTGTAATATTATAAGAAATATAGATTTGCAACTGTAATCGCTTTATTATGAACAACAGATATCTTTTATTGAAAATTACTTATTTAATTTAATTAATTGATTTTTTAGAAATTATAATACTTGCCGATACCATACATGTCATAAAAGAATTTTAATTTGAAAAATTGAAACAGGTAAATTTAAACATATATATTATTGAGCATAACTAAATTATCAAATACATAATATTTTATCATTATTAGTGCTTATAACACTAATATTCTTATTTTTATTATAGCCAGAAATGTTTTTATTAATTCATTTTTATTCAAAATATTTATATTTTAATACATTTTTATAATGATATCTTTAACCAAATACTTTGATGTAAGAATTAAATCTTAATTAAAAAATAATATTTGAATTGAAATAAGACGTATATAGTTCAATCATATATATTCTGACATATTATATGGTTAAGTTTTAAAAAATTAACATCTTTGCGCATTTTCGACTTATCCAAAAATGTATCTTCTTTTTCCTGGTCTTTCCTCAACAATTATTATTCTATTAGTTTTATCACGATAAATGAATAAAAAAATATAGAATAACATACTAATTATATACTTGGAGAAATATATGCAGCTACGATGATTTTGTGCTATATTATTGTGCATTTAAATTCTTCAATGTAGTAAAGAAACATAAATATTGTGCAAATAGAACATAAATATACTAAAAAGTTTTCCTTTATTTTAAAATTTTAACAATGCATTCATAAATTTATGAACGTTGTGTAAGTCAATAACATTGTTTTAATCGGATTTTAATATATACTTAGTGCATATTATCGTTTATCACTAAGCAAAAATGTTGTAGATAAAGGTTTGTTTGTGATCACGGAAATTAGTTTAACAATCTCTTTCAAATTTCAGTGGTGATTATAACTAATAAAGTAAGGAAAAAACTAGCATATCCACAGCACAACTAAAAAAATCACGTGTGAAAACCAGCGAGCCCAAATACACATTTATATTTAAGCTTTCTCTGTGTATTTTTGTCTCTGTTAAATGCGTATTTTTCCATTGCATAAATATATCATGCTTTATTGGTATACCTATTATTTTCATATTCGTGTCATACTACTTCTATATAAAAAACCAATTGGTATCTTATCATTATTTATTGTTATTTTATAAAAAAAAATAGATAAGTTTTTTATATTACACATAAAAACAGCTAATACCAAGATGAAATTATTTGTGTGAAATTATTTTTATTATAAATTGAAATATATAAGATATATAATTTCAAAACGACATTTTTTTTCTATTATAATGTAGTAAAAAAAATTTATTTAAAGCGAGTTTTTTTAACAAAATTTTAAAATCCCAAAAAAATACGGTTCGCAATATTTTCGAATCATACTGGTTGGGAAAGGCGTTAGTACCAGAAGAACATAAAGAAACATATTTATTATGTGCAGATTTCTTAGCATACATAATTTATTAACTAACAGGCTATATATAGTCAACATGAAACATGGCTTTTTCAGTGTGCCGATTATCAATCAACAACTATGGTTTACTTAAAAACCAAATCGCAGACTGAATCATTTGTTAAATTGTCATGATGACAAACTTTATCTTTGACAAAACTGTGTGTATCAGGTGTTATAAGAGATATAGGTGTTTTACGACCCAATAATACTATTTTAAAGTTATAAACCTCTTCGAACAATATATAATCTAAATGGAAAAATAGTAATTTTAGAATTTATGAGAAACGAATTTAATAACTTGTGATTATACATGTTATTCATTCAATCAAAAATCATTTAAACTTAACTTACCATACTAATCAATTTCGTCTATTAATTTTACGATGTTTGTTTACACAATATTAAAGGGTTTTTGTGGTTTATTTCTATATATACATGATAATATGAAAATTTTAACACGAAAAACGATGAATCGTATCTCTTTTTGATATATTACAGATAATATAAATTTATGTTCCTAAAGTTTTTTTTCTGGTTTTATTGATCGGTTTAATAGTTTTTCGCTCCAACTACTTAAAGATAAGTTTTTTATGTTAATAATTAATTGGTTTTTTCTTGATGAATTTTATACGTTAGTAAGAAATTTGTTATTATTGGTTTAAGAAAAAACTCGGAATATACATTAAACAGTATTATTCAATATATTCATTATAAAAGATGCAATTTCCTAATCACTGATTGATTCAAATAGGCTGTTGTTTACTTTGCATTTATATGGAGAAATCGTTTTAAATGTGTAAATTCTAAGCGAGGTTGTTGGATTAGTCATCCTATCTTGTGGAAAATGAAAGTAAAAAAATTATTTTAAAAAATGTTTATATGATAACGGCCTTTAAATAGGCAAGAATCAATTTAAACTAATAATTAAACATTTTAAATTTTTCATATATTAATCATCATATTTCTATTAAAAAAAGTAAAAAAAATTACTCTGATGTCGAATTTCTTATATTAACGATATTAATATTTATCCGATAAATCTAATAAATCAATATTTATAACATAAAAAACAATAATTTAACATTTTTAAGTTCCAATTGAATCAACCAACAATGGTTTTTTCAATTATATAATAAATATCTAAATTTTTTATATAATATCTCTAGACCTGATTCTTTCACATGTTAATTTAAAATTTACTATGTTTCAAGATTTGAATTGTTCCAAAACAGAAAAAATGATATTAATACAAACATTTTTAAAGATCTAGATAAATTTAAAAAAGTAATTTTTTAGTTTGTATTTTATATTTTTTTATTTCAAGGGTATTTTTTAAGTGTAAAAGAAACACTAGTTTCACACACTCATTGTATGAGAAAAACATAATCGCTGTCATTTTTTAAAAAATATGTTTTAAGCATTTAAAACTTAGGTATAAAGGTATTAACATAAAATTAGAAATTATCAATTTGAAAAGATGTTTATAAACAGGTTTTTGAATACTGTTATATAAGCGTATTTTGTATAAATTAAATATAAAAAAACAGATTTCAGTAAAAAAAAAAGTGTTAATATAATATTTACTCATGCAATTACTAGTATTAGCTATATTTTTATTATGAAAACTTTACTATCGCAGTCTTAAGAATGCTTTCAAATTACTATATTGAATATTATACAATAAAAAATAAATTTTCAATGATATTTTATAAAGTTAAAAAAAATTAGTATACATAATCAGCCAAATTGAAACATTTTATGAATAAATTACAAGAATTAATTTTTATTTTTTTACTTGAACAATATTTCACTTCTTCATATAAAAAAGTATACAATAGAAAGAATTTTAAATAAATGGATTATATTTTTTGGTTTTTTATTATGCCACTTACATCTATTAATAGTAATTTAAAATTAATTGTTTTTATCTTTGAGTAATAACCGATTTTAGAGTTGTTTTTATATTTTTTTATATCTAAATGGTTTTTAACATAAACTGAACAGATGAAATACAGCTCATTGTTTATTTTTTTCTATTAGAAGCTAGTTTTTTTGAAAAAAATATGATAAAAAATGTCTTGTAAATGAGGAATTAGCGCGTTCTAAATAGAATTCTAATAGATTTTATGTTTTTTTTGCATTTTATATGTTAATCTAAGGTTTTCTGAATGCGATAACGTTAAACCTAATGCTAATACTATTAATATTGTTATTTTTATTATGTCCGCTATAACTCCTATTACTAATATTATAGAAATTATATTTTTACACATTTTTCTTCTTCTTTCTCATTCTTCTTTTTTTCTAAATTATATTTTTTTAAAATAAAACTTTTTTCTCTAACTTACCAACAATTTACACTTGGAAATGTTTTTAAATTGATTACTTTTAGATAGTAAATAAATATTTTTAATTTTAATATTCATATAAATAATTTTATACCATTTCTAACATTGCTCATTTTTAAAAAAATATTCACAAAACTAAGTGTTTTAACTTTAACGTGTGATAATTATATAACAAAAAAACCAAGAATTTTCAAATTTGGGCAGAACTTAAATATTTAATATACGTTTAACTAAAAAATACAATAGGAATATTTTTTTATGGATTATAATATCAATATTATGTCAATTTGGCATAAAAATCAATTCTTGTGAGTCTCACAAGAAGGGGTTAGTCTATGATACGTTATATCGAAATTTGAGTATGAATATTTGATCTTATATGTAGAACTGTCCTGTAAAGAAGGAGCACAGTTGGTTTTAAAATAAAATTCGAAAAGATTAGAAATATTTTTGTTGTTATATTTATTATTATTATTATTACTAAAATGATTATTACTAAAAGGATTACTTCTAATATTATTGCTACTACTATTATTACTACTACTAAAGTTATATTTATTGTATAACATTGTCTTTATTCTTTCTTTTTTTTACTTAAATAACTTTTTGTGATTTTTATTATCTATAAAAAATTACAAAAAAGTTATAATATAGATATTTTTTATATTTTTTTTACCTATAATAATTTTTTTGATTTAAAAAATGAAAAGTTCTTCACAATACTATAACCATAAATTTATTTTTAGAATTTAAAAAACATAAATTATAAACATATTGCTTTAATAACTAATTTGTAATGTTAAATATGTATATATGATACTGTATTTCACAAGAACAAATGATTTAGGAGCAAAATTTTGTAAGATTTGCACTTGAATTACTTAAAACCGAATGTTTCAAATTATTATTACATATGCATGCACACTTTAAAAAAAAAATAGTAAGCACAAAAAAGCAGTGCTTTCACAAAAGAAACAAGAAACAACATTTGAAAAAATTTTTATAAACATATATTATGCGAATTTCACCATCAGTAGTAACGAAGCAGCGACAATATATTGATATAAATTAAAAATCAATATATTTATAAACTTTTAATAAAAAAAATTTACCCATTATTATATCTCTCAACCTGATCTCTCACTTTGCAACATTTAATATACTAAGAGTGAATCAAAAGCAATATATTCGATGAAGAATTTTATATATTGAAAAAAAAATTTTTAAGAGCAAATAATTTATATCAATTCGTACTAAAAAGTAAGAACTTCCTTCATAATGTTGGTTACGATAATATTTAGAAATATTTAAAATAGAAAATTATATATGATGTAAAAGAACATTTAAGCTCTCATTTCAACTATCTCGAATAAAGTAAAAAAAGATTATATCATCGTCAAAACAGAAAATATTATGTCTTTTTTTTATTAATATAGTTTCTGAAAAGTATGTTTATAGTGTTTCAGCCGAATTTACTAAAAACAAAAAAATGCGGCTAATATACAAAAAACTATAAAATACAAATAAAAAATATCTAATCAGTCTCCTGCTTATTTAGTAAATTGTTTTTTACAGTTTTTAATATCTTATCTTATTATATACATATTTTGATTTTTATAAAATGAAATATTAATTAGATGATAAATTGAAATATTATATTGTTGTATCCAACGATTAGCACAGAGTCGTTTTAAATCTTGGAAAGAAACCGAAGAAAGGGGGTGTAGTTGCAAAAAGATACCAACCAAATAAATTGCGACATATTCCTGCAACTATAAAAGACGTTGAGAATGTCCACTGATGCAATTCTCAGGACAAGAAGACAGACGGCGACGCGACACTATAAGACGATACAAACCCAGTTTTCCGCCACGGCAATACAATACAATCAATTAAATGCCAAACAACTCGTCTTTATATTCCTTTTATTTAATTTCAAACCATTCGCCCGCGGAATACCGCAATATCTTCTAATAAAACCTACATAACTCTTATTAATTGCTCTAGCAAGATGTTCTAATTAGCATTTTTTTATAAAAAATTTGAAATAGTCTCAAAGTGTGCATATTTAATAAGTGCTGTTGTTTGAATCAATTAAAGTTTAGTTTTTCGTATTCGAGATTTTCAGAATTTGTACTTGTAATATAAGAGTTTTCAGTATTCATTCTCTCATTCCAATGTGATTCAGAAATCGTTTGTTTATTTGCTAAATAAAAATTTAATATCCTATATTAGAAAAAGAAAATGTGCATTTTAATTGGTATAACATTCATAAGTTTTCATACAGGAATCACGTGTATATGTTAAAAAACGATGAAATATTCATAAGAAAATTACAAAAAAAAACTTAGCATTTCACATTGTATTATAAAGTTAAAATATAAAAGAATGTCCAACTTCAACACCAATTTTATGTTTTTGTAATCCAAAAAAAATCTATAAGTATAAAATTAGAAAAAAAAATTTATTAAGTCGTATACTTTTTTACTATAATTTTAATCTAAGAAAGGGTAAGTAGAAATTTATATATATTCTATATATATATCAAATTTTATTCATTTTGTTGATTTTAATGTTGGACAGCTGCAAATAAAGCGTGATGTTTTTTTGATTGGTTCAGAACAATCATAAAAGCTTAGAAAGCTGCTAGTATTACAAAAATGTGTTTTTAATAACAAAATTTATAAAAAGAATTTCTTAAAGTTATAAGTTTTATGTTAATCAGTTAGTCGATATTGATTAACCGATACAAGTATAATTCTTTCAGTAGACCTATATTTTATAGAGGATATCGCATTTTTTTGACATATTATTTTTTTTAAAAAAAACAGAAATAAATACTAATTATAGCATCAATCTTTTATTTATTCTTAATTTTTGGTAACAAAAACCAATACAATAATATATCATGCAAGCAAAGAAAATTTTTGTTGTTTTATTTTTAAAAATAATCTGGCTAAAAAAACAACAACTAAGACTGAATACATTCTTTATGAACATAAACCTAATCTTTATTTGTAAAATAAAAGCAAAAATATATTAATAAATTAGAGACGATTGTTGAATGTTGCTCAAATAAATAAACTATAAAAATACATTTTACAATTTTTTCTAGACTTTATTCTGTAATATAATTTTTCTACGTTTTTAATTGGACTTTTATTGTATATTAATCTTACATGCATCCAAAAACTTTTTGTGTGTTATTGTTATCAGCTTTCGCTGCCAATCTACAATTACAAAAAATAGAATCACATTTATCTCAAAAACTGTTAAATTATTATTGACCATCGGTTGAAATTTATTAAAAAAATCTGCTATTTTCAAAAGCTTAGTAATGGTTTCGACTTTTTAAAATATAGATATAAATATGCTCTCCTATAATAAAAAGAATTTAAAAATGTTTTATGTGTTTTTTTACAATAAAAACATTAAACCACACTGTTATATGCCAACATTTGAGGGATAAAGTAATTCAAATATATGCTTTTTTGGTAACTAATTCTAATTTAATATTGGACCTTTTTTAATAGAATTTGAACAGATTTGACACAATTCAATACAATTTGAAATAATTACCATAAATGAGATGCAATAAAAAAGTTATGCTAAAAATATAAAAATATTCAACTACAAAACAGTATAATAAATTTACAAATAATTATAATTAAGCATAAAAAAATAGAAGCAAAAACAAATCTATTATTGAACTATATTCCAAAAAATGAATATCCGACGGATACCGCGCATATTTAAACTTTTGTTTGCATTACCATTATTAAAAATAAATTAAATTTGTGTATTTTAAAGTGCACAATTGCATAAAAACATACCATATATTTAGATTTTTGTTATTTAATTTTGCAAACATGTTTTCATTGTATTTGTCTAGAATCATGCATATCACGTAAAAATCCAATATATGGCATTATTTATCTTTAGCAATTTTTATTTTGTTAATTTTAGTAAAAGAATTGTTTTTAAACGTAAAATTGTGTCATTTTTGATTTTTGTAGAAATTTTTAGATTTAAAATATCGTAAATCTTATAACAAAATTGCAAATTGCGGTTTTTTCTGCTTTTGTGGCTTGCAAAAATATTTCTATAATTTTCTTGATAAATCTATTTTGTTTTTACACTGTTTTTATATGTCGATTAGCAATCTTCAATTTTAATAAAATGCATAAAAAAAATTAAGAACGAAATTAGCAATAAAATTAGCGTTAAAATCTATCTTTAAAGCTTCAATATCATTTTAAAAAAATTTGTTATGATTTGTTTTGAAACTCTAAGTATTTTATAGACATCTGTTTGAATAAATTTTTTTAATTCAAAAAATTTTTAGTTTCTTACGGTTAGTTTAAATGCAAATATTTGTAATTCAGAACAAAGATAAAACAGATTTTTAATGAAAAATTACATTTAAAAAATTATTGGGTTTTATATTAATTTCTCCATACTTTCTATTTTTTCTTTGACTGTCAAATGATTTGAAAAAATGTTTTGATAACAATTTAAAAATAATATATCAATCAAGGTATTTTGGCGAAAATTTGTACAAGTTATATATAGCCTTGTCATCCCCAAATTTATAAAAATAAAATGAACGTATTAAAATCAATTCAAAGTGCTCTAAGAAGTTTTTGTCATGGTCAGATTGAAAATGGTCATTTTACAGAAAAAAATAGCATGAATGAACAAGTTACTCTACTTCAAATAACTAAGGATGAAAATCAAGACAAGCACTTAAAAGTGGAGCAAACAAAAAAAAAGTACTATAAGCTGTTGGATATTGTTGAAACATTATGACTGCTGCTTTATATGCCATCTATGCTGCAATAGCATTAATGCATTACACGTCTAATATAAGCAAAAAGGGTATTAAGTTTTTTATTCATATAATGTTTGTTATATCAATACTCTATTTAGTTATTTGGTTTCTTAGGTTGCTAGTAAAAAGAAAAATTGATAATTTTGTTGATTTTATGATCGAGTTATTCCGATTTATTCTTTATGCCATATTTTTGTTTTGTATGACGACAATTGTAATGATTAGTAGGACCTGTTATTTTAAGTAACTTAATTTGGAGAAGAATTATGTCCTAAATTATATATTTATCAATTGAGTAAAATTGTTTTGTGAATGTTGTTTTTTCAGATATAATATTTTTGTAAACAAATTTTATGCTAAATTATTTAAAAAATCATGAAGTTTTCACGTTCCTGATTTTGCAAAATTACAGTATTTTCAATTGTATCTGTTGCCTTTTCTATAATTTTATTTAAAACGTTTATTTTATAAAAATTGTTATATTTAAACTCATATATATTGGTTTCTGAATAGTTATTGAAATAAAATGTTTGTAATACAAATTTATATAATTTTTAACAACAGTGACGTTTATATATAAAAACAAGAAAAACTACTGTTTTGTGCATACGATTGTTCACAAGTAAAAAAATCATGTTTACAAAATTGAACTTATAAAAATCATGATACAATAAATTATTTTTTTATAGAAGAAAAAAGAATATTTATTTTTTTCTCCCAACTGTTGAAGTTACATGAAACATTAGCATAAAGTCAATGAAAAAAACATCTTTTTAATGAGGTATTTTTTAAAAATAAAAATATCGACAATAAATACCTATTAATTTAAAATAAAAGAATATATTTTACATAATTTTATGTACTTCATTAATATATTTATACTATTATTAATTTTTAAAGCTCTTAACAAAAAACTATACTTGTTTTGCGATTTTGTTTGTAAAAATGCAACAAAGGTTTTAATTTTTATTTCCTGTTATGGTATATGTTTTTAAACACTTTTTTTAATTTTCAACACACCATTGATTTATATGGGATGTTATATTAGCATTTTGACCATGCTCATTGTTTTTAATAAACGTGATAAATCAAAATATTATCAAATAGTTAATTTAATAAATGTAGTTACAGTTAAATTTCCTGCAAATATAAAACAATTTTTTTTAAAGAAGGATCAAAATAAAATCATTGTATAAAAATAAAATTACAAATTGTAATGTCGAACGTCCAAATTGCTATTAAACGTAAAATTGAATTTTAAAAATGTACTTAAATTTCTACAATTAATGCAATAATTTAATAGTAATTTAGCCTTCATATAAAAAGATTTGTTAAAATCATGAATTAAACCATGATATTTATAATTAGTAATTTTTAATTTCGTAGAATATTTTATGTAAAATTTTATTATAAATGATGTGAGATAATTTCATTTCATTTATCAAAAAAAGCATTAATAATTGTGAATGTAGAAAGGTGATGAAGCATAGAAACCAGATGTTCTAAAAGAGACTGAATAAAAGATTTTTGGATATAATGATGACCTTATTGTAAATCATCGTAATATAAATAAACATAATTATTACATGTAGATTCTTTTTCTTCATTGAATATTTCATTACACTTTCTGTCTCTTAACAATTTACAGATAATACAAATAAATCTTGTAAGACTCTAGAAACCATACATGTTCGGTATTTGATTTTTGGTGACATTTAATCAGTTTCTTAGCCTTATGGTTTGAGATTGAAAAACATATATATGTCGCCACATTTGTAATTTTCATCTTTTCAAGTTTTTGTTTTCTTGATTATATTTTGTTCTTTATTCATATGCCATACCATTTAAGAAATTTCCAAATTTAATCTTATATTGTAAAACAAAAAACTTATTGTTTTTATTAGTAAAACTTTTTTTTTGTTGCCGAAGTTAATCGTCAACAAAAAGTGATTTTTCATGCGAGACGACTGTAGTCTAAATAAAACATAGAATGGTGGGTATTTGATGTTTTTAGTTTATTAACTTGAAATATTTATTGATTTTTTTTTTGAGTATTACTTTTTATCGTTAGATAAAAAGTAATACTCAAAAAAATTATTAATCGATGGTATCCCGATAATTTAAGAAAGAAACAGCTATTGAATCTACTGATTCCACATCCTAAAGAACAAAATATAGTATTTATTTCACAAAACCTAGTACTGTTTATAAATAATTTTACAAAAAAATGCTTCTTATAAAAAATAGTTCTTTGGTAATTGCGCATTATATGTCATGTTTTTTTGTGAATATAGTAAAATCCGATCAATTTATTCTTTTTTTTTGGTTAATATATAATAGTTGCTTGTTTTGCATAAATTTAATTTAACATATCAACATTTTATTTAGAAATATAATAGTTAACGCTGTGTTTAAGCGAATTTTGTTCAAAAGAGAAAGATTAAAACATGAATTTTTACAAATATATTATATAATTTTGTTTGTTTTATAGTTGGCACATTTGTTTACAAAAAAAAGTGACTTTTCAAAGTATTCTCTCTAAAACCAGAATTCATACATCTATTATAAGCTGTAGATTTTCAAATTTTAGCAATATTTTTGACGAACCGAAGAAAAAATAGTTTAATTTTTTTACAAAATTTTATAATAAAGTACATGTTTTTTAAAATTATTAATTTTGATTCAATCGATTGTGTAGTTTAATTCTATGTTTATATATGTCACAAATACAATATGTGACATTTAATCTATGAATGTTTATTAAAAATTGTTGTGTAAATACGTAATATATTGTTTAATTAATTGTTGACTTTAATTATTTATTATTTATTTAATGATAAATAATAATTGGAATTAAGTGAAATATTAGATTAAAGATTTGATAAAAGATTTCAATCTTTAATTAAAAGAAGATAATTTTTTATTGTGATAAATTAATACAATTTATCAAATAAAAATATTTAAAGGATGAGAATGAAAAACTTATGCGGAGAATAAATCCACATTTCAATAAATATTGTATGAATCAAGTCCTCAATATTTACAATATACACTGATTTTATCGTAAAAAATTGTATAATTGTAGTTTATATAATTTTGATTTTTGTCGAACATACTAATTTTATATAGCAAATTCTAAATCCTCATTTTTGTAGTTCAATAGATGAACTTTATATCAATAGAATAATATGATTTCTTTGAAATTTCACAATATTGTTTGCCTTGAATGTTTCAGAATGCCCAATTCACTACAAAAATAAAAAAAATTTCGATTATTCAAACAAATCGAATGTTTAAAATATATCAAAGTAAAAAAAATCAACAACAAAAAAATTTTTTTAAAGGAAATTGATGTTGATATCAATAAAATATAAACATAAAATCAACAATAGTACATTCTAATTACATAAAAACTACATATTAAAGTATTTGATATTTTTTTAAAAAAAATTTAATATTGTTTTCGACACTTTAGTTGAATATCTGGTTCATAAAAAAATGATTGTACATTTCGACCTATCTATCATGATAGGAGAAACCGATTTTATTCCAATAACAAAATATCAAAAAAAACTGACGAACAAACTAAAACTCTGTTTTTTGTTGTTGTCCGTACTTCTCTTATTTGTTTTCTTTTGTTTCTTTTTTTATAAAAACCAAAATAAAAACATCCTATGAAAAAAAGTTTAATAGTCAAAGAGAAGGAAACATTAGAGAAGAAAA
Organism: Edhazardia aedis USNM 41457; assembly: GCA_000230595.3. Classification (NCBI taxonomy): domain Eukaryota; kingdom Fungi; phylum Microsporidia; family Culicosporidae; genus Edhazardia; species Edhazardia aedis. The sequence goes on from AFBI03000045.1 coordinate 144,506, forward strand.
AGTGAGAAATCGAAAAATCAATCAAAATAAAACCAATAATTCAAATAGCAAAAATTGTTTTCCTTCTCATGAAAATCGCTTTTTACTTCATACCAATCTACAGCCACAAAAGACACTATATTTATGAGAGTTACCTGGCCAAGAGGAATATAGTTTAACCGGATGCGACAAGAAAATTCAGAACTTCTTATTACTTGCATGATTGAAGGTGTAAACTAATAGCATATAAGTTTGTACAATATATACTGCATCCTTCTCTCTTAAAACGTATTAATTATAATGATTATGATTGTTATAATAAAAAATATTGTTTTATTGCGTGAAAATTATAATTCAACAAAAATATTAGATTAAAAAAACATGTGCTTTATTATCACAGTATATTGATTCTCAATGGATCGAATATGAAAAGTTGTTTGTAATTTTTTAAATTAAATAAATAATAATTTTGTGTTTATAATGTAAAGACAGAAAAAACTTTAGATTAAAATTTCTCAAGATTAAATGAAATGTATAAACTCTATATTATAGAAACAGTATCAATTCATAAATCTAAATATTTCCATATGTAATCTATTATAATGAATTGATATTATTGTAACAAATATACAAAAATCCAAAAAAGCTTTAATTTAAATTGTGAACTTTAGATAATTTACACAGACATACTAAATTTGCTCAACGAAAATTTTACGCTAAAAATTCTAAGTTGGAAAAAACTTTTTATTTTATGGTAGACATAGCAAATGAAGTTTAAGGATGCGCTTTGCATAAAGCCTAATATCTAATTACACACGCTTCTATGATATTGTAAAAATCAACTTGGTTTTTCATAACTAACGAAATAAATTTTAGATATATTGTGAATAATGAAAAAATTCGATTTATACTGTTAAGACTTCTTTTTAGAAAATTTTTTATATTGTAAAGTATTAAAAGAATGACGACATAAAGATATTTAGCATAAATAGTTTAGCTATGATATGGTAAGACACAACAAACTTTTATTTTAAAAGATCAAAAACCAGGATAGAATATTATAATATTAGATATCCAAATTTATTTTTAAAAATATTATTATCATTAAGAAAAGGGGCAATTATAAAAATGCATAGAGATTTATTTAAGAAAAAAATTCTAAAAGTGTCAAAAATAGAAATTAAATCTATTCAGAAGTGAAACGTAAATTTTTTTTGATATGTGTATTATTTATTATAAAAATGATGTTATAAAGTTTCAAATATACAAAAAAGTGGAGTAATTTTTTTTAAATAAAAAAACCGCTTTCATTTTCTTGAATAGAAAAAAGTTTTTTAACATCTTTATTGACTAGGTAAAAATATTCATGAATTACTAAAACGAAAAAAATTGAAACAAAAAATTTAAAGGGATATTTTTTTATGTTTTTATTATATAACAATATTCTTTCTTAATTTTAAATCAATTTGATATGATTAAGAAATATTTTTATAACAAATTATCAAATTAGATTAAAATGTTATAAGCGTAAATAATTGTGCAATAGATAATTTATGACGATAAAATTTTTAATTGTTATTGATGATGGTTTTATAAAAAATCATTTATTTTTATAATGATACTTTGAGTATTGATTGAAAAAAAATATTGGTGAATAAATAAATAATAATATTAATCAAATAAATTGAAATCAAGGCAAGTATTCCCTTTAAAACTGTAAATATAATAAAGAATAAGTTAAAAATACATACCTATCGTGATTCAAATAATGAAATTGATACCTCATATCATTCAAATATATTAATTTGGTTTTTGATTTATTTATTAAATTATTTATCTTGACATTGAATAATTAAATGTGTGTATTTATACTCATTACAACTAAAGTGAAACTTATGTACCGAAATTAATATTATTATTTTTTGTGAAATTAATCAACCTATAATAATCATCTAAATTTAATTGATTATTTATTAAATTTAATATCAGAATCGATTAAATTAAATACATCGTAAATCAATAAGATAACTTTGCATATTGATTTTGTTTCACGGTATAGATCATTCATGTATATACGGCTAAATACATATATCTTGATATTCTTGCATTTGACAGAATTTTTATTTTTATTAGTCTATTCTTTCGTATATTATCTGAAGTTTTTTTATGTATAAAAAATAGTATCGTGGAACATATTAGCTATAAATATTTTTTAAATTGATTCAAAATGTAATATATTTTATTTATTCTGATATTTAAATAATAAAAAAAACAATTAAATCTGAATTTTAGTTTAGATTGTTAATTAAACAAATAATAAAGATTAAAATATAGAAACTTAAATTTGACTTTAGTTGCAATGAGTATAAATACTTACATTTAATTGTTCAATGATAAGGTGTATTATTTAGTAAATAAAATTAAAATATTTATTTGAAGTATATGAGATACTAATTTCATTATCTTGATTAAGACATATTGGATGCAATAGAAGAAAATTATCATATTTAAAACACAGGATTAATTAGGCAGAACAATATTAATATGGAGAAAAAATATACAGTTGGATATGAAATTGAAGGAACAGAAATCGTAGCATATCTCAATCTTTAAATCTCATATAATGCGATCCAAATGTAAAATATTATGTCGAATATTAAAGATAAACTGCACAATTATTGGAATGAACAAAAAATTAGTTAAAAAAGATTTTATTAAATGGTTTATCGTAAATCATATGCGATATTATGGATATGAAAAACTCGAAAATTAATTTTGAACTTTATTAATTATAAAAATATCCATCATAAGATTATATTTTTCTTGCAAGGGAATTCGATTCAATCAAACAGAGAAATATTATTATTAAAATATGTAAAAACGATATCATTGATATCATAGATCAAATAAAAATAGCCGGTAAATACGGCAAAAAATAATTACAAAATAAATTTGAATCACAGTATCTTATTAAATTAGAATATGATGTATTTCTAAATTCCACAATTAAAATATAACAAATTCAAAAGAAATTTATAAAATAATTATAATTATGAAAAATTTATCATCAATAAAAACTCAATAAATATAGTTAAACCAGCAAATGCACCAAAAATGCAATTAAACGGTGCATGAAATTAAAAAATGCGAACTCTAGGCTGTGAACATGTTATAACGAGACAAATTAGCGAGATAAAAATTTGTATTCCGAAAAAAACTGAGAAATCAACAAAAAAAATTAAGCAATAATAAAAAAATAAAAACAAATAATATAATTTTCATAATATAAGATAATAAATGTAAAATTCATGGCTCAAAAAATGTCAGAATAAAATATAAAACAAAAATAGGAAAATTACTGGTATGGTTGATACTGGTGAAAATAGTACATTTATTAGCAAAAAATTGAGACAGATTATCATATAAGCATTAAAATCAAAGTCAATCAAAACCTAATTCTTACAAAGGTTCATCAGAAGCAATAATAGATAAAATCCAATTAATTTTGATTAATCTGTTCACATTTGATAAAATAAAGAAAAAACTTATACATCAAACAATTAAGTGGTTATTTTATGCCAGGAAAAGATTTTTTATCTAAAATTAAAATCACTATTATTTCTGTGATTTTTACATTGCATTTGGCATTAAAAAACTTGATAAGCAACATGCAGCCATAAAGAACTCACTACTTCTAATAGATAAAAAAAATCAGAAATCGAAAAAAAAATAGATTATCAATTACAGATACGCTTACATCATTTCAAATTGATAAAAATATCATATCTAACAGAAAACAGGATCAATAATTATTTTGATGGAAAAAACGAATGTGAAAATAACATTTAAAATTGTGTGTCTCAGACAAGAAGCGCATTTATTATAAGTATAAAAAATATTAACTGTTTAACTTTTCAAATTAAAAAAGCAATTAAATTTTCAAACTATACTATTGATCTGATAAATACAGAGACATCGAATACCAAAACTTACAAGTGTCATAATTGCATGGAAACTCTACTAAATGAAGAAATTTAAAATCTTTATGAAAACAATATTATACGACCAAGTTTCTAAATATTCGCAACCATGCTTTGTCATATTGAAACCTGATTGAAACGTAGATTTTTGATAGAATATGATTAACTAAACAACATTACTGTAACTAAATAATAATAATAACAGTTATTTACGATATACTTTATTATCTTTAAGCCTGAATTTTTTAAGTTTGCTAGATCAAAAAAAAAGGGTTTTATCAAGTTAAAAGACTGAATCTGGTCGAAATAAAACAAAATTCACGACAAAATTTCGAAAATATGAAATTGCAGATCGAAAATTGGATTTTTTGATGCACTAAAATTTTTTCACAATCAAATAGATATTATAAATGAAAAATCAGAGATGTAGTAGTATTTGTAGATGATATTTTAATTACACAAAAACTAAAAAGAACATAAATTTTTATTGGTGAAATATACAAAATATTTGTAAAAAAGAAAAATTTATAAAATTTTCAAAATGTAACGTTTTTTAAAAATAATTCATGTATTTACCATTTTTATCAATTCTAATGGATATAGACCGAATTGTAAAAAAAAAAACTTTCATGAATGGAAGAATCTATAGTCAAAAAAATAACTTATTAATTACTTATTATTTTTGATTGTTTTCACTATAATACAAAATTAAACTATTTAATAGGTTGACTTTATGAAAAATCGATGAGTAATGCGAGAAACAAATTATAATTAACAGATGATATAGTAAAACCAGAACAGAAAAATTTCGACGATTTAAAAAACAAAAATTAATGTTTTATTTTAATTAGATATGATTTTTTTCATTAAATCAGAAAATAGTGATATTAAAATAGCACAATTGATTTTCGACATGATGGAATCATTGAGTTTTTCTCTAAAAAGCATATTGAAAGCAGAAAAAATATAGAAATTAGGAAGGAAATCCCTGCAATTTTTTCCGTGATCAGTATATGAACATGGATTGGGAGAGCATAAATAAAAATATTTACCGACACCTCTAATCTTCTATATGATTGTTACATTAATGCCTACTCTAACAGAATAACATGAATTTTATTTTTTTATTAGTTAAAAAAATAAACAGGAATATTTTGTTTTTTGGCATTTTATAAATAAAATTTTTCTTTATTATCACTATTATTTTTATTGTTATATATTTTTGATGTCTTTGACGTTTTGTAAAGACGAACATTATGTTGATTTATAAGTTTGATAAATAATTTATTATTGATTTTTGATAGTTGATTTGAAAGTATTGGTAAAAGTCTTTTTATTAACTTTAAATAGAAAATGTGATTGGTTCTAAAAACAATTTTGTCTATAAATGAACAAATAAGAAATTAAACATATCTTACAAAAACATTAATTTTTTTTCATTTTTGATCGGACTCGTTTATCCGAAAATTATAAAAATATTTTTAATAAACAAACTAGTAGATAGAAAGCTTTTGTATGCGAATTTAAAATTTGATACCTTTAAATAGCTAAAATTAGAACCAGATGACTGATCTAGATCCAAAAATTTTGATCATTCATTCACCAATTTCATATCTATAATGAACATCATGGTTGTTTAAAACAAAAAAAAAACAATTGAAAAATGCACATTCTTAATATAAAACAATAATCGGAGATACAAAATCACATAAAAAGTTGTTTATATTGCCAAAAAAATAAGCATTCAAAAAAATATGACTAAATTATTGATTAAATCACAAAACAAATTTTCTAAAAAATATTTCAAGCCGCATCCCCGGCCCTTTTAATGATGACCAATGTAATCATAATTAATGAAAAAAAATTATATTTTATCAAAATCACTTACAGATCTACAAGAATGAAAAAATTTTGTGCAAACACAACAATAGATTCAGGTATAGTTATAATATCATTATGAGAACTTTCTATTTAAAAATTGTGATCACCGATTGTCATTAATCCGACAATAGAAAATCTTATGTTGAAAATCATATAGAACTATTGTAAAAATTACAATATCAAAAAAAATTTACAAGTTAAATAATCCAACAGGCAGTAGATTTTAGAAAGAATCAATTCTTCACTTTCAATGATTATCTGAATTTATAAAAACTAAAACCTAAGCAAAACCATTAAAATTATATTATATAGACAAAAACATACAGTCAATTTGACATTTAAATTACATGAATAAGTTCACTTTGAAAATTTCATCAAAAAACTGAAATGTTTCATACTAAAAAATGATATTCATAATAATGATTTAGAAAAAATAAACAAATTAAGAATCACCTTCGAATACCAAACTAAAATAAAAATATTAAGCAAAAATCAAAACGCAGGAAAACTTGAGCTAATTTTTTTTGGGCCGTATGAAATATAAAAATTGATGGTGACTTAATCAGATTATGTGTTAAAGATAGAGATGTCAAAAATGTGTAAACATTAAAAATCTAAAACCGTTATGGTGTGGGGAGGATATTGTGAAACAAAAAATAATAAAAATATTTATCTTATTAATTCACGATGTATTTAATTTAATTTATTCAGATAAAAGATCAATAAAAAATCAATTAAATTTATATGATAAGTTTAGGTTGAACAATTTTCAAATAATAGTAATATTAATATCGAAAAATAAGTTTTACTTTAGTATCAATAGGTATAACTACACAAATTTAATTATTTAATCGTAAAATGAACAATTAAATAAGTAAATAAAAAACCAAAAATATATATTTGAGTGATATGAGATATCAATCTCATTTTCTTGACCTTTACATGGTGATTGATTGTACGTACAAATAGATGTATTGAAAACTTAGATTAAAAGCAAATATAACATTGATACCTTTGCTAATTTATCTTAATTTAAAAATCACTTATCTATGTGATATTTAAAGCAAATCAAAAAAAGCTGTGAAATCATAAAAATGGTGAGATATAATGGAGAAAAGTACGGTGAAAAATAAGAGTATGTTATTTAAATCAAGGAAGAAACTTTATTCCTAGTGAAATTTTTTAGTGAGGAAAAGAATAAATGAAAGTATTATATTTCGTTATTAGACAAAATGGAATTTTTAGATTCAAAAATAAAAATATATTTTAAATTTTAACGAAAGACAGATAATAACTACAACAATATGTTGATATATATCAATTGAAGCTTTATAATTAGTTTTATATGAAACGTTTTGAGTTTTTTTGTATATTAGATAAAAAAGAGGAAATTTTGTATTTTATTTCTTTTTAAATAATATAAAAATACATGAATGTATTTTTTTATTACAGAATTAAATGGAAATTCTTTTTATCGTCATTATATTATTAAATTCAGATTTTAAAACACATAGTTAAAATTTTATTTTGAAAATATAATAGATCAAATTATATATTATTGAATCTGTTCGTAAATGAATCAATATAAAAATGAAAATATATTTATGTTTAAGAATACCTTAAAAAATCCTCGAAAAATTAGAAATCTAGTTGAAAAAACTTTTATATAAAATGGATTTTAGAAAACTTCTTTGTAAGAAAAGAACAACCATTTTATACTAAACTAAAAGACCTGGTTGCAATAGTATAATCATAGTTAAAGTATAGATAAAATAATGATTCGGCCTTCAAAGTTTTGATTGTTATTTTTGAGGCCTATTTCTTTGATTTTCTTGATCTGAAGATTTGGTTTGACGTTGAGAAGAGAAATTTCAATAAGAAAAATTTCGGAATACGATAATTCATTTGATGAGATACAATGCTACTAAGGTAAAACTAGAGGAAAAATTAATGAGTTCTAGAGCTAGCGTCTTTCAACACAAACATATATACAAATTTATATGATTCTTTGAATAATTTTTTTTATTGATTTAAAAAATTGATTCTTTAAAAAATTTCTTTTAAAAGTGTATTCTTGTATAAAATTTATAAATTTACGCAAATATGAGTTGCGAATTCTCATATAACGAAATAATTGTTAAATCTAACTTTCAAAGTTTTATTAATAGTCTCTTATTTGTTGCCGTATCTTTAAAAACGTTTTTTTTATAATACCTAAAATTACGAACAATATAAAAACCATATTTATATAATTAAAAACAAATAAAATATGAATTCATATAATTTTAATATCTTGGGTTTTTCTTGGTAGAACATTTACAAGTATTTGGTTGTTATCTAAAATAATTTAATGCCATAATCTCACATAAATTTTGTTTTTTATGTATAATTAACTGAAAGTATGTACATCACTGATATTTACCGGATATATTTCAATTTATAATCAATTTTTTTACTTCAAAATCTATAATTCATATAGTGTATAATATACTATACTGTTCTCGTATCCCAAAATGAGACGGCTAAGCCCAATCAACATGGCGCAGTAGATAACAAGTGTTCATTTTAGTTGCACTGCATCATTGAATACAAAGAAATATTCTAACAGCAATTAGATTTTTAGCTTTTCATTAAATTTCCTATGGGTTGAAATACGAACTTATTTGATGTTATTTTAAATTATACGAGAGAATGTAGATTCATTAAAAAAAAAAAGATAAATAGCTGTGTTTGTAGCTTCTATTAGTATTTTTCTATATCAAATAATGCTATCTAGCATAATTCCAGCAACCATATTATATATTGTTTTTATTTCGTTATACATTGATATTGTGGTTGTCAAAGGCTTGAAGCACATTAGATATATTTCAGAAAACTTTATAGATTGAAAAAAAACTTTTACCGTTATTTTTATATGTTTATATTTTGAATTCACTATTTTTAATTTTAAACAAAAAGTATAAATAAATATTAACAAAAGTTTCTTCACCACGAAAAAAAAGAAATACAACAACAAAGATACTATTATTTTTCTCATGTGCAGAGCCTCATGTATATTGAATAACTACTTTTAGTTAGAAAAAAAAATCAAATTTGCTTTGTCTTTAAAATTTCAGTTTAAGCTATGGTGGGTCGCTTTGCAATTTTTTTTTATATATTAATTTCCATTGTAATCAATAAAACCAGAGTTTTTTTTTGTAAATATGATTAGATTACATCGCTTCTGAAAGACATAGCATCAGTATAAAAAAATTTACAAATAAAATTGTACTTTATATTTTTGCCAAATCCAATCAAATTTAAAATCAGAAAAATGTCATTTCGTTTTTTTTATATTTAAATCGTATATTTCAATATAAAATCTTACTTAAAACTTCTGAATTTATTATTTAATGATGTGAAATTTACTATCGGTGTATTTGATTACAAAATTCATGGTAAAAACAACCTTTAATCACAAAATCATCATCTAATATTTTATTGCTCCTGATATGATATATTTAATTTTTTAAAAAAATCTTCTTATTTTTTGTGTTGAATATATATACTTAGCATGAATTATAATGCGTTGCTTTTGATTTGTTTCTACTATGTTATTTTCCATGTTCAATCTTTTTAAAAAAAAATCCCTATATAACTTATCGCATTCATTTTTTGAATTGTAAAAAAAACTTCTTCTGATTATATTGAAAAAAACTATGAAAATAACTTTTGTTTCGTCAATTTCAACCAATAAATACGGTTTGTACAATATATAATATACAAATAAAAAATTAAAATAAAAGATAATTTTTCTAATTGAATTTTCTCTGATTAGGACAAAATCAATTATGCGCAAAATTACATTTTTTTCAGAACAAATCGCTTTGAATGAGTTAAACTAAAAGAATAAATTAGATTTTGTCGATCGATTTCTGTTATGATCGGATTAAATGACAGTAACAAAGTATAATTTATGACACGTATTTATTTATATACTGAAAATAAATTAAAATAAGAAATCTATTTTAAAACAGAATCCGCAAATTATTTGGATAATTAATTAATATCAGTGCTAATATTTTTTTTTTGAATGAAGCCTTTTGCCTTAAACGTATGTTATGATTAAGATCATTACCATTATCCGGTATTTTTTTGTTTTCAAAAACTTTAAATGAGAATAATTATAACGGAAAAAGAAAAATACTAGCATACTTAAATTTTTCATTACTAAAATACACAAAATTGTCATCACGAAAGTTTCATTGAAAACACACATAACATTATAAATAATACTAAACTGTTTTTTAGGGCTAAAAATTATAATTTCTCTGGCAGATATTGATTTTTTTAACGTATGACATATATCTTTTGTGTAAGAAGTTGTACTATGATACTTTATTAAAAATATACGAAAAATAAAATTTGCAATATTTCTGTAGCTGTAATTTTATACATGAATAAATAAAATGTGTAAGAATGTTGACGCATAAAAATATAATTCTCAATCTGTGGTTCTGAATAAGAAAACAAAACAAAAATAAACTAAAAGAATTCTTATAAATGGCATTATCAGATATATAAATTGGTATGACAATTGTTTAAAGGTAGAATACTTGGAATGTTTTTTACCACGTATTTTTCACACATCATTTCCTTATATATACATATCTTTTAATTTTAACTCAATAACTATTACTTTATCGCCTTTACTTTTATAGAATCCCTGATAAGGTTGGAATATACAAGAAAAAGATCAGATGAAAAAATGTATAATAAACAAGATGATATGTTTGAAGGTCAAGAGTATTTGCTATCATATAGGATAAAATCTTAGCTTTCAGCAAAAGAAACTAGATATAAACACCCTACAAATATTCTCCCTGTATAGCTCTTTTACACCACTCTAGTCTTTCACCCACAAAGTATGCAAAAAATGTATATGATTGTTACAATAAAACTCATAACCTTTATAAGATTCGATAAATAATTGTGTGAGAGAAGGAACTTGTTTTAAATTTACTCTGCCCGTTTCAATGTTTTTTTTGGTCTTCATTGTATTTAATGTGTATATTTGTAGTAAACTACAAAAAAATTTTACCTCCAAAAACAATCTAGTTTCCTCCTCTTCTCTTTCTCGGTAAATTATTTAAGAGAAGTGTCTATATAATTTGCCAACAACAGAAAAGGAAGGAAGGAGAGAAGACCGGTGAGTTGGCAGCATCAGTGTGAACCACGGGAATACTAGAAATAAATATTCGCAAAATTATCAATCTTTTTCTTTTTTCCCTAAAATTATTTTATCGCTGTACTACACCAAATAACCGGTGTGGTACAGCGATATTTTTTAAGACTTGAAACTCGTTATTGGTCTCAATTTTTCTGTGTTTGGGCATGTTAATGGTTTTTATCAATCATCGTGTATAAAACACAATTTCAAAGGAGCAAATATATTGTATCAGTCTTAAAGAAAACAAAAAATCAATTGATACTTGGTATCACCATGCAGCTCACAGCAAAATATTTTTTTTTGTTTTTTTATCACTGGAAATTTTTTTCTCTGGCGTAATGTCTTTTCTTTAGTTCTTTAAAATATCATTGTTTTTTTGTTTAAACATGTGCATTAAATCATTTTTCATAAGATAATTTATTTCATAATTTGATTGTTTGTTTTTGAAATAAGCAATTCTTTAATCTTTCTAATTTTTCTATTTGAATACTAGTCTATTGTATTTTGATCGGGTATTAGAATGCAAAAACCTCTCTTATGAAAAAATATAGAGAAAAAATAAAAGCCAGAATAAGAAGAAATTCAACCGAGAAGGATTTAAACATAATAATGATATACTATTAAACAAAATAATAATATTTGCTTCGCGATTTTTACATTCACATTATTCTATTTATTTCACATCTGTGTTTTCTCTTCTCGAACAATGTTTTCAATAATCTAACAACTAATCATTTTGTAGAAAAAACATAAACAAAAAAACAAAAACAATTCTAAGAGTCCGATCAATAAAAAAAAAGCTGAGCACATAATTTATTTTTGTTTAATGTACTATTTTGATAAAAACAGTTTCCTTATAATATGGGAGGCTGAAACGTAACTTCATCAAATCTATATACTCCACAGACATTCAGCTTTGTGCCATTCAGAAACTCAACATTTTGATCAATGAAATTTCACATCATTTTTATCTTGAAAATTGAAAACGAAAAAATTAAAAAATTAAATAATTTTATTTTTTTATAGATTTATTTAAATATGTAAAATTGCATATAAGCAGGTTATTACATGTATTTTATGTAAAATACAACATTACATCTTTGAAATGTTTTTTTATGTCAATAATTTTAGACTGTGCAATTTTTATACAGCTTATCATTCATCACTCTTGGTCTATTGAATTACATGCTTTTTTTTATTAAAAAACAATTTTGATTAAAGTAAAGAAGAAAAATAAATGGAACTAAAAAAATTGCAATAAACACTACAACAAACCATTCTAAAATTCAATGCTCATTAAAAAAACGAATTTATGATTTTTATTGCAATGATTGATCTTTATAAAAAAAACTTCTAATCAAAGTTTTTTGTATTCTTGAAAATTTCTTACTGTCAGATAGAATCCTCAAAGAAAGAGACCCCCAAAAAAAAAGAAATTGTTATATAAAAAGCAAAAATAAAAAAGTAAAAATTTTTGTGATTATTCGTTCTTTCAAAATATTAAGATTATAAATTTCAAAAAATTTTTAAAGTAGATATTTATTTTTAGCTTAAATATAGTCAAAATAACTTTTCAAAAAATTTGTCATGAAACATCAAAAAAATTATTATATATTTTTTCTATAGAAAAGAGTAATGAAATGGAAAATGGACAACTAAAAACAATAAAAAATAAAAAAAATATTTTGATACCAAAAACCATTATCAAAATATACGAAACAAAAATTTTTCAAATTTATGTATATTTCTATTTGCAAATTTATTTCTTTTTCTATTTTGGTTTAAAATTTCAGGATTGATGGCAGTTTCATGGTTACTTTTAATAATGAATATTTTCACAAGTACAATATATGAGATATGTTATATAAATTGTCATTATAAACAAAATTAAATTTTTTAGACATTATTTATTTATCAAGCGCTTAACGAACATATAAAAAATTCGAATTGTTCTGTAGAAAATTTTTTTTATCAAAAATGAAATATTTTCATTGATAAATAATATTGTGCACCAAATAAAAATCTTTAAAAGATGGAAATCGGGAATACATGCGGAGAATATTTCAAAAATAAATAAATTATGTGTGAGCACCAGCTCAAATATTTAAAATTACATATAATAAAAAATTTAATAAATTATATAAAATATATTTTTTTCTTGATGATATTTTTTATATAAAAAGAACAATTTTTAAGCTTGGATGTCATATCTATAAAAAATTTATATAATTTAAATCTTACATACTTTTACAAAAAATGTGCGTTTTTTAAAACACAATCAATTCAAATTACTTGTAAAAGTGTGATAATTGTTTTTTTTTACAATAAACAAATATCTTCTACGACATTGGTTATCTGTTCTTCCCGGAATATGCTTACATATTGCAGACCAATTTTTATCACCATGAATTCTGACATACTCCAACAACTTTAAATCTTCATGAAAAGACCACGAATCTCTTTTTACCTTTGGATCCAGTACATTAACAAATCTTTCTCTGCACTGGCTATCGTTTCGTGTTCTCACGCATTCGCTGATTTTATTCCAATTTTTTGCGCCATACTCATTTACAGCTAGAACAAGCCTTTCGTCTTCTTCTTGTGTCCATCTTCCTTTATTAAGCCAGCATTGGAATGCTGCGCGATATTTGTGCATACATTGCTTTGCAGATTTTGTCTCGACGTATTTGCTGACTTTTGACCATTTTCCTTCACCAAAATTATTGACAGCTTCTACCAATTTTCTGTGCTCTTCGCCTGTCCACGAGTCTTTTTGCGCTTTTTTTGTCGAAATTAACTTGTATCTTTTGAAAAGTGCAAACGGCTGTCTTTTCATCATCTGCGAAATGAGCAGCCAGTCACTGTTTTTGTTTGAAGCCAAATGCAACAGCCTCATATCTTCGCTTTCTGAAAATGGTGTGTCGTTGTTATCAAATCTGTTTACCCAAACTTTTATGCAGTCATACGGTTGAATGGCAAATTTTTTTGCAATTCTTCCCCAAAATGTCTTGTCGACTTCTGGGTAAATAGACAAATTCACCAAATTCAGCATTTCTGTTTCTGTAAATGATCTTATTTCATTGTTGATTTCATTAAGAACAGCGTCTTTGGGAACCTTTGCATCGTAATTGTACTTGTTTTGATTCAGTAGTTTGTATAATTTCAGATTTTTTCTCACTGGTGGGTCGCCATGGTTAAATTTTGACATAAAACCGTTCAATATATCGATTCTGTTGCTTATTTTTGAAAGCCTATTGAGCAGTAATGTGTTGTCCATATTTGACTCTTGTGCTTTCTCTATGTTTTCTACTGCATATAACGAGTTATTATCTATTGCTTCTGTATATTGCAATTTTTCGTTGTCAGAAATAGCTTCGTTAGAGTCATTCATCGAGCTTTCTTGTTCGAAATCCAATTCATCCATTTGACAGACTCAGAAAGTTTTGAAAAGGGTTTGAGAACAATTTCATTATATTTATGGAATCATTATAATTATATTTGTTTCTTATTGATTAATGTAAAAAATATTTGATAGAATCGAATTATTTTAAAATTTTTTACAAACCGTTTTTTATTGATTTGATGCGGGAAAACCAATATTTTTGTTTTATTATATAAATTAAAAAATATTTGAAACTGTGTTGAAATACATATCAGCATTTTCAAAAAATTCAATTAAAAGCGAAAAAAATAAGTTTGTTTGTTTTTTTTAAAGTTTCTGAAGTAGCAAAAAAAATGACATAAAAATTTTTTAGTCCTCAAATATTTAGTTTAAATCTGGAAAATTCTCTAAATAAATTATATTTTTCTTTACATTAACCTATATTTATTTGGATTCTAATTAAGGTAGATATTTATTATGTAAAGACCTTAAAACTTGAAGCGTATGTGTGTATATCATCATGAGACTTTTGGTAGAGCTGTTAAAATATTTATTTTATGAACTTATTTTGATGCTGTTGTATTATATATATTATTTTTATCATCATTTAAACACCTTTTAATGCAATGTACCAATATACTAGACAAAGACTGAATATGAAGGGGTATTTGTTAAACAGAATTACTCGATTTATAACGATATATGAAGTAATACAATTATTAGTGTAATAATTTGGTATATACCAACGTGAATAATGCAAAAACATTCTACCTTTGGATGATATCCATTTTATCATTCTTTAGCACAATTTTGCTATTTTGTGCATCACAACGTATATAAAGACCGTATATTAGGTGTTTTGATAACTGTTAAATTATTATATATTGATTAAGGAAAAAGTTTATAAACAAATTATTGTGTAAAATAAAAAGGTTTAAATTATTTTTAATTATCAAATTAGTTATTTTTGCTAAAAAAAATATATTAATCATGTTGAAAAAATTAATTTTTAAAAAATAGACAAACTTGAAGATTTTGATCTAATTTATTAAAGGGATAGTTCATTGATTTATAATTTTGTCAATAAAAAAAATTCAAAATTACAAAAAAACTAGTTGATCATACCTATCATAAATGTTTAGTACAATCTAAAAAAACATATTCACCTAATTTCATAATATTAGTAAATGAAAAGAAGTTATTTGATGAAAATTTATTGTTTGGTATATTTTTTATCTGAAAAGTTTGCATTAAATAATGAATTTTTTTCATAATATTCTAGTTACAATTTTTTTAAACGATAATAAAATCGTAAAAATATCTGGATTTATAATCTATAAGAAATTTAATATTGAAGCATTTAAACATAACCATACAAAATATATTTAGTTGTTATATAATAATATAAATAACTAGGAAAGAAATAATTTTGATGATTGATTTTCACATTTTAATATTTTACTGATATTTATTAAAAGTATTATAAAGTTAAACAATTGAAATTTCATTTGATTTGTATATAAATATTTTGCAAATCTTTCCCATAATAGAAAAAAACAAGAATAAATATATGAAATAAAATTTTGCATGCAAAAAAAACTGTTTGATGAGCTATCTTGTCTAAAAAAACAAAACAATAATTTTTTGAAGCCTTTTTAACCATTGTTAATCTTTAGACAGGAATCCATAAAAAACCATATAAGAAATCATATTTTTGATTCCTTTATATAATTCACGTTTTTCTCTATAAAATAATATTCTTGCGATACTAAAGATATGAAAATCATATTATTGGATATCATCAAGTCTTTTCACGTACTAGTATATTCAGAATGAAATCTTTTGATATTGAGGGGATGAAAAGGCGTAAGTTTTGCCTCTTTAGTAGATAAAAAGTGGTACAAAAGACAGGTTAAAGTTTTAAATGTTTTGAATGGTAACATATTGCATTTTAGATAAATAAATTCTTTTTAATACTTATTAATAATAGTAATATTAATAAAAATATCTATAAATTTCCTTCCAATTATACCCCCCAAAAAAAATAAATCTTTCTACAACAACGTCAAAATCGTAATCTATTAAACAAAAAAAACATTTATACTAATAAATATGTTATAATTAATAAATCAATTTTATTCACATTTAACAACCACCAAACAATTTTTTTGTAATCATATTCCATTTTCATATGTTGTTATATTTTTCATCGTATTTTTAACAACCAAAAAATCTTTCAAAGTCACTATATTTCGTTTACAATTTTTTTGACAAAGAGAAAGAAATTACAAGGATGTCAATATGATTGTTTCTTATGTTATTACTATATCATTATTGGTAAGAATTTTTTAGAATATGCTTTTTTTAGCATAAATATTTTCACTTTTCTTGTTTTAACTTTCTTATATATTGTTAGTAAAAATTTTGCATTCTTCTTTATCGTAAAAACTAACGAATAAAGTAATTGGGTGTTTTCTTGGACTATTGTTCCTTTTAAAATCATTGATATTTTAATTTGAGCATTCTGATACCTCATAGAAAGTATATTTCGAGCGTCTAGCAAAAATTCATTGTAATGGTTTGTTTTATTTATGCTTTTTTTTTTGATGCGCAATAAGATCTGCTGTGGACCTAAGTGTCTATGATTCATACTTTAAAGATTGTTTTTACTATTTTTATTTCATATTTCTCTCTCTATTGTTATCTTATGCCTTTAAATAGATTTTTTTTAGATATATTTTAAAGGTTTAAATTGTATTTAAATCTTTTTTTAGAATAAATAAAATGAAATAAAGCATAACTCACGCAATTTTACAATTTTCTTATTATATCAATTTTTCTAAATCAAATATTTTTCTTAACTAAATCCAATTTAATTATTTGTTCCTGCAAATCTCATATTTACAATCTTTCTAGACAGAGAAAACTTAACATTTATAACAATCGTAACTGTCGAATTTTTTTAATATTAATATTTAAATATATTTTTGATAAAATTGGCGCTCAACGATATATTTTATTTACAGAAACATTTTTAAGCTATCTCGTTCGCTTAGTGTGTGTTAA
Organism: Edhazardia aedis USNM 41457; assembly: GCA_000230595.3. Classification (NCBI taxonomy): domain Eukaryota; kingdom Fungi; phylum Microsporidia; family Culicosporidae; genus Edhazardia; species Edhazardia aedis. The sequence goes on from AFBI03000045.1 coordinate 162,003, forward strand.
AAACTCTTTTTTGTTGACAAATCTTCTTAAGGATCATTTTACTATGCTAAATTTCAAATTAAAGCTGCTTAATACGACTTTTTTTTACTGTTCTTACAGAACTACTGGTTTTTTAGTCATGAGTTGCGTTATTAGCGTATATTTTTACGATTTAGTATTTACAAATTGAGAAATTTAAAATTTTAAAAGCACACACACACACATATATATATCAGAATCATTCTTTTTCATTATTTATCTATTTTTATATACCAAGATTGTATTCTAAATTAATAGCCATTATTAAAAATTTCAAAGTTTTTACTTTAATGAAATAAGTAATTATGGACGAAAAAATTGAAATTTAGATATTAGTATGTTATTTTATTAAAAAGTTTCTATATAGTTTTAAAATTATATAATATTTTTATGCTGAATATTAAAAAAAATATTTTATAATGTTTTTTTATGATGATAAGAAAACCATTAAATTTGCCTTGATATTGCATTTTTTTATTTCACTAAATATATATATCAACAACTAATAAATGAAAAGAAGTATAAAAAGACAAAATACTTACAAATCCTACTAAGTCGTGATTCTTTTACATTGATGTTAGAATATTCCGCTCAGGACTTGCCATGAAAAGGCAAAAACTATAAAGATTAATTGGTTAAGAATAACGTTTATTTGCTGAATGATCTCTTGGTTTGTCGAAGGAATGGTTTTTTCGTCCACCAGTGTGTCGCCTGTGACTACAAATGTCCGGTTGGTATTGCATGGGTAACAAGAAACTACCCGTAATTATAGTTTTGGTGTTTATGAAAGGATTTATTTGATCAGTTCCTTCACGAAAGTATTCTTCCTTCTTAATTGAAAGTTTGCGATACACGGAGAATTCTTGCTGCTTGAGAAAACAGCAAAATGTATAAAATACTATAAACTGAATTTCTTTGATAAAAAATAGTCATATATAGCACTATGTTGTAAAAAAAAATTATAGAATTGAAAAAAAGCATTATCTTCTACTATCGACATCAAATCAATAGTTTACTTATGATACTAGTAAAATATTTAAATGTCTAGTAAAAAACCATATTTGATAACTTGATTTCAAAAAAAGAGTACAAAATCACATTGATAATTTTAAATTTTTCAAGTGTATTGCATAATAAATAATATGACTCGTTTCTTTAACGATCTTAAATGCATATTTTAATAGATATTGAAATAACTACATACTAAAAGCTTGTACTAAAAGCAAAAAGCACCTAATAAATGTTTACTATTTCCAATTTAGCTAAATCACGCGGTACGCTGAATTTACTTAGATACAAGGTTCAAAATAGTTAGAAAAATTATATGACATTGTCTTAATCATATTCTTTCTTTTGAGAATATTGTATTACTTTAAATAAAATGTGCATCAATTTCCAAAACTGTTAATTTCTCTTTTATAAATCAGCATTTTTCTAATCAACTCAATGCAGTGTTAAAAACCAAATGAATTATAAATTTCTATCTATTTAAGCGATATATGAAGCTATTTTAAGAAATTTTTGCAATATCATTCAAAATAAAAAGAGAAGCATAAATTCTTGTTAAATTAAATTAGAAAATGATCGAGAAGATGTTTATTGTGCAAGGTAATTTGTCAAGGATAACTATTCAAGCATTACGATAGTTTTTTATTGGAAACAAAATAAAATGCTTAAATAACATATCATTTTTTATTTCTAATTTTCCGTAGTTATAAAATTTAATTGCATCGTTAAAAAACTTACTATTTTTATATACGAAAACGCTTACAAATACGGTTAAAACTATCGACACCTTCGGAATTTGATTTTTGACATAATATTTGATCTAAAAAACCAAATAAAATATTAGAAAATATACGCATGAAACCATTGCATATTTATTTGCACATATTTCAATACATTTTTTCATAATGCAATAAGATTTAATTTTAAAATATTCTAAAGTATTCTAAATGCATTATTTGACATTTAAAACGATAAATAAATATCTATTAGTTCATGTTCATCAATGCTCAACATAAAATTTTTTCTTAATTTGAATATACATAGCAATTTTTTAATGCATAATAATGATTCTGTTTATATATTACCAAGAGATAAAAAAAAATTTTAAAAATACTACTATTCAAAACTTGAAAAAAAATCCCTCGATAAATTTCTATGTGTATTATTACATATTGTATAGTATCAATCCACACTAGATGATTTTTTACATCAATGTTACATCGAATAAAGTCTTTACTCAATTTACCCTTTTTTCATTAGTCTTTTTTTTACATTTTTAAGAATAGTGAATAAAAATGCCTTTTAAACTTATTTTTTATATGATAACATTTTTTTAAATAGTACCAAGATGATTTAAAATTTGCCTAATACAGAATTTTAATATTAATTTTTTTTGAAAAAAGATATTAGTTGTTCGATGTTAGGACCTTAAATTATCCTCAATTATATAATATTTAATTTTTTTAATCAAGATAAATTGATTTTCGTATTATATTTGTTTTTATTGTATTTACATAAAAAATTTTTTCTACATTTTTATTAGCTTTCAAGATATACTAATTCATAATATATCTTTATCTGCCGTTTTCTCGTAGCTGCTAAAATTATAAAAAAATTCAAATAGAAACAAATATTATATATATTTTAGTAGAGGTATAGTAAACATATGTTTGTTGTGCGTCATCGAATTTTTTGAAAACATTTAAATTATCTATTAATTATCACAAATGACAACAATTTCTAAATTTAATAGTTTTTAAATATTAATATACAATGAATCATAAAAAAAAATATATTTGTACAAGAAAAAACAAATAATATGTTTATATGACTTTTATATTCGAACTATTCTATATATCCATATAAAATAAAAAATTGAAAGTTGAAAATTTTTTACCAATATATTGTAAATCTAGCACATTTCAGAACATATTGGCACAAATAACTTATAATTTTTATATTGTATAACATACATTTGTTATTTTTAGAACAAGTTTAAATATTCGTAAAACTCCATTGCCTATATAAAAATCAAATAATGCCAATTTTATATATCAAAACAACAGTATTGTCTATATAGACAAATTTAAAGTCTGCAAAATTTATTTAGATGTATTTTATTTATTTCAAAATTATATTCATAGCTCATATCAATTGTTTACTTAAAATATTGAGGAATATAACAAAAAAATTTAAACATTTATTTTTACTGAGGTTTTATAAAATATAAAAATTATGCTTTCTATTCAAGATGCAGAAAATAAATGTATTAAATTTTTTTAAATATATGATAATACGATATTTTAGATTTACATAATACAATACAGATGGTGCCAAATCTTGCAAAAAAAAATTAATTTATAAATCAAATTTAATTTTAAAAGTCGACATCTTAATTTTATAATAATTAATCTTGTGTAAGTATTTTTAGATAAAGGCGGATTGTGATTTCGCAAATGAACTAAGTTATTCTTTCAAAAATCACATATGTATGTTATAAAACAGTGAAAAAAATGCTAATTTACAAATTCATCGATAGAAAAAGTCTAACAATAACATATTTCAATAAATAAGAAAATTTTGATTAGTATTTATACGTAATTTATATCATTTTTATTTTTTTTTATGTTTGTTAATATTTTAGGTAAACCGTCTAAACTACTTTTAAAACTTTAACAATAAAATAGGTATTTTATTTACACCTTTATATATAACAATCGAAATAATTTTTTATCTTTATTATCTAAAATTTTGACATGATAACTATACAGATATGCACAATAGTGTACTGATTCTCGAAAATTTATTGAAAATTGAAACCTTATAAAAACACATATGATGAAATTGTCTAAGATATAATTTTTTCATGTGTAAATATGCATGTTCACTTTTCACAAAACGTGGAATATTTCATTATTATAAGGGTATTTAATAACATATAGAAAAAAAGAAAACTTAAAATTTTATAGTGGTGTGTACATATTTAAATTTATATTTAAAAATTTTCTAGTTGGTGGTTGTATTATGTATGCTGTTTACTTGACCTATATTTTATTTTGCTTCTTATTTCTAAATTTATGTACTACTTTTACTTTAGTCAAAATGTTTTTTTATAATATAATTACAACATATATTTAGTTTTTTGTTTGTTTGTAAAGCTTGGTTTTTTTAAGAAATTTTTCTATTCTTAATTTTTGCCATAATTTTTTTTTGTATAAAATCACATTAAACCATCATAAAATTGTTTAAAAAACAAGCCTTCAAATAATATTGAACTAAGCAAGTATGTAACACAAAGAACATTTTTAAATAATTCACAAAATAATTTTTATGGCTGCAATAACGATCTAAAAACAATAAATATAAAAAAAATCATAACCAAAATAAAATTATTAGTTAAATTTTACTACAAATTAATGTATTTTAATCATCAAAAAAATGATAAAGCACAAATAAAGTTTTTTTTTAAATTAATAAATGTTTTAAATTATAATTACAATAAAAGATCTTTATAAAATTACACTATTTCGAAGTTTTTATTTAAGTTTTTGTTTCATTTTACAAGCTTTATTATTTTTTTATACAAAAATAAATCTCATGCATTCATTTGTTATTTTTATATACGAAATAACAATAATCTAGAATGTTTAATTATTATCAGTCATATAAAAAGCATTAACAATGCTAAATTTTTTATACATGAATTATGTTTCCAAACATTTTTTCACATTTTCACTAATATTTCATATTACAAACCAAATAAAAAACGATTGTATATAAATGAAATTTTTTTTTTATTACTTACTTGCTAAATCAAAAAATAGTACTTGTAGCATTCATTTTTATTTCCTCATAAAAAAAACTTTATTAAAGTGACTATTTGGCAGTTCTTTTAAAAAAAACAACTAATTTGGTGACTATTATTAAACAATATCGAATATTATTGCACAGAAAAACTGAAAACTTATTTTTTTAAAAATAGTTGCTTCAAAAAACTTTGCGAAGGTTTTGAGCGTTATTACGAAAATTCTTAGATAGTATGACATTGAGAATATTTTTTGATAAGCTTATGTTTCTAAAATTTTTTTATAAATTCAAGTTCAAGGGTTTTTGGTATGTTCTCTACTGTATATTTATTGGTTCCACGTCTGTATTGTGTATAAATATTCTTGAAATTTACATTGTTGTGCAAATAGTTGCTACAAAACTTTATAAAATTTCTATAAGTGATTGCCTTAGTTCACATATCAACGAATTTATTACTTCTAGAGAACCAGAAGATTTTTTGGGTCTTTTTATTGATGGTCTAATGATTGCAAATTTAGTTTTCAGGCATAACAGTATCTCCAGGTCATTCGTGGGTAGTCTCCACTATTTGTGAAACCTAAAATTCATGAAAGTTATGATTAGGATAAGAATTAGAATCATTCTATAACCTTCACTATATTTATTTACAGGATTCCGTGAGATTTCATCAGAATCTTTATTTGAATTTTTAAAACTCATCTTTGTCTCTTCTATCCAATCTATTTATACTTTTATTTTATAAATTGTGTTGTTTATCGCATTTCAATATTTAATATTTAATCTATCAATAAAAAAATATTAATTAAAAGTCTTGAAATTAATGTATTAAATTTTTCATTAAAAATTTTAAGGTTTAATTATTTTACATTACTAAATAATAATTATTTATCAATGATATTAAAGTTTACAGATCTGACGTCTGAGACAATCTACAAGGCATTCCTCTTAAAAGTGTGTGTACTTAACCAGGTCTTTATTTGGGTGACATGTTATCATATATGTTATTATTTAACACTTTATTATTTTGGCAATACATTTTTTCAAAAAAATTAGTCTGGTGAAGGGTCGATTTAATAATATAATGATTTTAATAAGTTATAGTAAATTTATATAAATTGTTACATTTGTTGTAGATATACTATCCAGAACCGAACAAGTTCGAATCAAAATGGTTCAAAAAACTTTTATTCAGAAAATTTATTTTAGCCAATCTATGATGCGCAAAAGACATAAAAAAATCATAAAAAAATATATTTATCATTTACAATATCTCTAATATCAAATTTCTATTGATACTTTTAATGTTATGTAAAGTAATTCTCACTTCTAATTAGGCATATATCTTTAAATTTCAAAGAAATGTGTAAAATTTGAAAAAAATTCGTAATTATAAAATTCATCCATTTTAGAGTTAATTTTTTTCTATTTCAATAAAATTCTTCTTCTAAAACGTAGGTAATTTTAAATATCTATCAAAATGGTCCAACTATAAATGTTGTATTTTAAGAACTTAACGAATAAAAAAATATTACCATATCTTCGTGATCTGCATTGATAAAAAAAAGAAAAATATTTATAATATATTCAATATCTGTATATTCACAATTCCCAAAGTTATTGAAATAATATGATCATGAAAAAACATATCAATTTAAAACAAGAATGATTCCTTTTTCTGTTTAAGAAACATATAGAATTTAGGCTATATTAATCAGTTACAAATAAGCTTGATTTTAACTAAAAGAACTTTAAATAGGTAAAAAAATCTGAAATATCAAAATAACACATATTAAGCTTCATATTCGACTAGAATATATAACAAGGGAACGAGCATTATGCAATAATCTAATAATTTTTATTTAAATAAGGCTAAAAAACGGCACATAGAAACGAATTTATTGTGAAAATAAAATTTTGTTTCATTAATTGTTATACATTTTTGTAAATTAACGGTACTTTCATCTGCATAAATCATAAAATAAAAAAACTATAAAAATTTATTTTTCAATTTGCATGTGTTGAGAATAATCACGAATGATAAATCAGGAAAAATTTTTCAAAGCGATCCAAGAAAACAATACTTTCTTTTAAAATATCCATCCAATTGTTTACTGATAAATGATATTTTATCAACCACAACTAATCAGGGAAAAATAAAGTTAGACAAAACATTCTCATTAGCAAAGAGCTGTGTTCTCTAGAAAACTGATTATAAACAGTGAAATCCAAAAGGTCATACTATACTTTTTTTTTGAAAATCGTTTTTAAAAAAATTTGAATATAAATGAACGAAAATTTGTAAAAAAAATCAGATATTGTTTCTAATTTATTTTCCCCATTTAAAAACTTGATAAACATTTCAATACATTTAATATTGTTATAATACTTGAACAAAATGAAAAACCTAATTTTACAGACAATAATATAACGATAAACATTATATTATCTAAATATTCATCGCATTAATTATAAAAATATATGATTATATTATAAATAACGTTCAATTTCAATATTTTATTGATATATTTTTTCTTGTGTTGCTTAAAACATTATTATTTGTTCTTATTGAAACAAACATTTTGAAAATAATTAAGCTTCAAAGCTTGAGATACCCTCAAAACTGATATGAGCTATTATTCGTATAAAAAGCCAGAACAACACCTAAACACATACATTCATACAATAATATCACACGTTCGCAAATATGACCATCCAGTTTCATTTGCTAGTATATTGAAAACATACAAAATCAATTTGTATGAAAATCCAATGATTTTGCAATTACTTAAAAAAAATTCCAAAATAATCGTTGAGTGTGACACTTTACAGTACAAACCGACTTATGATATAAAAAGCAAAGATGATTTGCTTACTTTATTAAAACATGTTAGCGGAGAAACTGGGCTGGAATATAATGAATTAATTGATGGGCCAATAAATGTTATACCATTTATAAATTCACTTGTAGAAAGCGGCGATATTTTTATTTTAAAAGATTTTGATGGTTCTCAAATTTTATTTCACAATGATCTTAAATATCCACGTGCAAGCGCTGAGGTTCTTACTGCCTATCATCAAATAAAAGTCCCAGAATATAATGATATGCTTGAAGAAATGAAATGTGCTGGTTTATCAACTGGTCACATTTCAAAGAAGAGGCAAATTCATGTACAACAGCCAAAGCAGACCAAAAAGGTCAAAAGAAAAATTAAAATAACCAATACACATTTAAAAGATCTTGATTTAAATGAGTAGACATTACGAATGTATCAATTCTTGTGCAAAAGTATCGTCTTAGAAAATATCGTGATAAATTTATTATTATTTTCAAATACTAAATAAAAAATTCAAATGTATTATCTCTGAAATATATTATTTTTTCGTTTGTAGTTTTTTTGAGTAATTTACTTTTTTTAAAAAAATATAATTAAATTCTTTTATTTAATCTAAATTCATAAATATTTCATGTGAATACCAAATGTTCCTTTTTTCATATAATGTTAGTTCAATATTTGCTGATGTAGCCGCATTTTTTAACAATAATAAAAACAGCAAACAAAATTTCTTTTGTTATTTGCCTTAAACAAATTAAATATTATTTATAGAATATTTTGTAATTATAAAATGTTGGATGATCATCTTTAAATTTTGCAGAATTGCATTCACTAATCACAATTTATGTATTTTTTTGTGTTTTATCTTCCAAAACTTGTTTCAAAATCATTTTCAGCGCATCGAAATGAAATTTTTGACTAGTTCGCTTTGTTCGGAAATTTATATATACCTATTCGGTTAAAAAAAAACATGTATCAAAAAGAAACTATTTTTTAACAACTGAAAAAGTAATAAAAATTAAGAATAAACCGTTCGATATGTTTATTACCGGAAAAAAAGCGTTCTAATTTTTGTTTCAGAAAATTTTGTAGTTTAGAGAGGTAGTTCAAATTCCAATTTGGATTTTATATACATAAATTAATGTTTTTTCCTTTCATTTATTAAAAATATCCATACATTAAATTCATACATAGTGGTAGAATCAAGAAAAAAACTAGCCTTTTTATGCCAACAGATAACGACAAGAAAACTCTTTCATATTTCGCAAGATCAAAAAATTTTAAGAAATACGAACAACAAAGACTAAAAGAAATAAAGCAAAATAAAAAGAAGTCGCAAACAACAAAGAACGAAAATACAGCCGAAACAGATGAAACGAGTTTAATACAAAAAGAAATCGATGATTCCGAAAGTGATATTCTAGAATACAAAGATGGTGAATTTGTTGTCAACCAGCAAAAACTATATTCACAGCGCAAAGACAAAATAAAAATAGAAAATATTATAGAAGACGATGAATTATTGCTCAACGCACACACATATTTAAGAAAGAAAAAGTCTAAGAGATGGGGTAAAGAGGAAACCGAATTATTTTATGAAGCATTGAAAATTTGTAGCACAGATTTTAGTTTGATGGCAAGAATTTTTGAAAACAGAGACAGAACACAACTACGCAAAAAATACATCAAAGAAAGCAAAATCAATAAATTAAAAATATCGAACAGCCTTAAAACATCCTCATTCAATCAAAACGCATTCGATGGTTTGAAAATGTTGTTTAAAAATTTGTTTGAAGAGAAATAAATTGCTAAAAACACATAAACTCTTGCAATTTGCAAATTAATGCCATAAAAATATGTGAACAAAAAACAAAAATTTATTAAAATAGTTGAAAAATAAGATACATCTATAGTTTATATTCAAATATATTTTCATCATGATACGATTAAACAATTCATTTTTTTATAAATACTGTTGGATATATTAATTTTAACAATTACTTTCTTCCGATTTCAGACCATCATCCCAAAAATCGATTAAATTAAATACAGCCTTTCTCCTTGTCAAAGAGATAAAATATTTCTACTACAAATTTTCTTAAATTTATCTTTTTTCAATAAAAATTTACACAAACACAGTTAAAAGTAAATAAATGTCAAAAATTATTTATTATAATACAATGCTAGAAAATTTTCATGTAATAAATTAAATTGTTCACCTATTGAACATGAAGAAGAAGAAGTATAGAAAATCCAATAATAAACTGATAGAATATAGTTTTTCATAGCAAAAATTTTTATTGGATTCAAATTTTTGTGACCGAAAATTTGAAAAAAACTGTTAGTAAAAAACCTTTATTTTCCCTGTAAACACGATTGTAAATAATATATTTTATTTAAATAAAAAAACAAGTTTTGGATCTTAAAACGTGTCGTAACTTGTGTGTTAAGATATTCCGACAATATGGTTCGATTTTTGAATGATTAAAACTGACTGCAACTGACCAATCAGATGTTCTTTAATAAAATGCAAAAATCTCCGACACGCTCCGAACTAAATGAAGATATAAATTACTGTAAAAAAACGCTTCCAAAAAAAATTAAAAATCAAAAATTTATATAGAAAAATTCTGAAGCATGAGTTTGAAAATTAAAATAGAAATTCCATAATACGGATTTTTTGAACTTTTGAATGTGTAAAAAACACTTAAATATTTAATACACAATGGTGAAGTGTCCACCAAATTTTTGTGTTGAAGGTAACTTAAGCATCTTTCCACCAGAAAAAGCTTCCCTCGAACAACTGCCTTTTTATGTACCTCCACCAACGCTAGAAAAGCAGTAACATGTTCCCCATACACAGATGGAAATGAGGACAAGCGAAACGAAAGCTACGCGCCTAAATAAAAACGGTGATCGCAGAAATGACCCCCACACCTTCGTTGATAAATCAAAAACTTTACCATACAGTCTCTATGCCTACTATTTACACCACTCGTCTCGGCCACCTAGCGAGTACGTCAAACATCTTCAAATCTCCTCCTTTTGAACACATAAATGTCTAAATCTTTTATCAAGTTGCAAATAAAATTTCATGAACATTTATATTATTTGACTATTATAATCTAAAAGCTTTCATTACCATAATATCGTTGAGTTTTTATAGAGTAAATTAAGCTGTCTCAAGAAACTTGATAATTAGTGACTTTTGAGATGTGTAGCCTCAATCAATGTATTATAGTTTTATTAATTTTTCTTTATAACTATCCATCAATATTTCATTGGATTTATCAGGCAACTGCCAATCGAGTTTATTAACATTAAATCACACACTGCCAATTAAATCAAATCAAATCTAATAAAATTATATATTTATCCTTTATAGCATTCAATTAAAAAAAATGAATTAATCTTTTTGAAATCTAAAATTTAATCGCTTTTTTATAAAACACTCTTATTGTTTGCTAAATATTTGACTTCAAAATTACAACAAGAGTATTCATTGATACTTAAAAATAGTAATTTTATGTTTGTTCTACAAAAAAAAATCATTTGCAAAATGATTTTATAACAATATTGAGTTTTTAGCATGGCTCTGGAGCAGAACACGAAATCACCATAAGTGACCGTGTTGATTCCCTGATACCACATTTTCTAGAAAATAATTTTCTATAAGTTGAACTTTAATTAAATAACCTTGAAAAAATATTTACCTTTATTTTATGTCAGATAATTACTTTAACCGACCTAAAAATATTTTTCACAACGAGGAACCTTTTAATAGACATACCCCGCCCAGAAAATCTTCTTTAAGTCCCTGTTTCATAACTATCAAACCTACGATAGAGTGGATCATGAGCACGACAGTGACCAACCAATAACATCTCTTTAAGAAAGATCAGTTGCCAAAACTAATGTGGAAATAATCGATCTGCATAAAAATTGTAATAAGCTACTTAAGTCTTTATTGCTCGAAACACATGAGTATAATAGGAGAGACTTTCAACTGTGATGGAATACCAAAAATTCCTTTAACAATAAAAATATTTATTATCGATATATTCTTTCTCTTTCTATAATTAATTTGGCATTTTATTATAAAAATAATTTAAAACCCGCACTATAATCTTGCTTTTACTGTAAAATATTGTAGACAACCGCTATTTCTAATTTACACTTAATTGAAATTGATTTTTTTCGGATTTAGTATTTATACTAGAGTGTAAATTTTTTCTTTTTTTAAATTTTCGTTGTCTTTTCTTATGCTTCGTTTTTATTTTGGTGTTTTTTCTTAATAAAAATCAAAATTTTGACATTGGTAAATAAAAAAAGATTAGTTGTAGAAATTCACATTTAAAAGCAACAAATTTAGTATATAAATACAAATATTTAAACTATGAATCAATCTTTCATTTACTATTCACGATTGACTTTTATCGTAAAAGTAACTGCGGATTTCAAAGAGTACAATATGAAATGATATTGATATCAAAAAATAAAACTATAAAAAACGGTATTTTTTTCAACTAATTATAAAATTTACATGCGAAAGTTGTATTAGACCAAAAAAATATTATTTAAAAATATGTTAATTTGTATATAGTTTTTACTTTTAATCTCAAATTATTTTGTAAAAATTTGCCCACGAATTCTATCGTCAAAAGATATAGATTACAAATCTTTTATTGATACTTAAATCAAAAATTTACATAAGGATAAAATGTATAAACAAATACAATGTGCAAGCACATAAGATTTGAATTAATCAAAACATGTAGTTCTTTTATGTAAATTAAACTAAAATATTGATTCACAATAGTACATGAGATAAATATCACATATTTCTGAAAAAATTAAATAAATTGCATTTACAATTTTATTCATTAGTCTTACATTAATATTTTTAAAATATTAATATTGAATAATATATTATTTTTAGAAAAAAGGAAATAAATTGCAATTGAATTTGTTAATAATTTTTTAGAGAAAAGAAAAATAAAAAGAAAATGACCAAAAGCTGAAGCAGAAAATATAGCAAGAGAATTGATGGTGTTAATTATAAATACAATAGTAGTGCTATTTATTTTACCATAAATCAAAACAACAATTATCTAAATAAATATAACAAAAGCTATAACTTTAATTTTAGACATTCAAATCAATAATTCTTATTTGAAATATATTTAAGAAATAGTTTTTTTTGCAAATAAAGGACTAACTACCAGCTTACATTGCATTATTTATTAAAAAAATATCTTAAAATAAATTGTTTACACATCAACAATTCACTATGAAACAAAATATAAAATTATTATATTATATAGTTTTCTTGTTTTTGATCACATTAAATCAATTTTATGATGGCATAAAATGATCAAACTAATTTTATATGACAGGTAATATAGTATTCGGGTTTTTTTGCTGTAGGTAAATTAATCCATTTTTTTTGCCTATGAATTTTTTTTACCTTTCTGTTGCAAATCACTTAAATTAACCATTAAGTAACTTTCAAGAATAGAATTTTTTTTATGTTTTTTTATTTTTCAAATATTTTTTTGCCTACATAAAAAGCATAACTGTTTTATTCTCTTATGTTTAAAATAGCTGTCATTTTTTAAAAATAAAAAAGCTACTTTCAAAAAAGATCTTTTCAACTTTAAAAAAATTATTTTTATTTAATATATATGTTTTTTATACTAGGCATACAATTTTGCGATTTTTTTTAAATAATTTTTTCAACATTTAATTATATACAAATATACTCAAAATAATCCTTTAATAATAGATATGAGAGTCGTATACAGAAATATACTCACTGTTTATTTGTGATCCATGATTAAACAGGAATCATAGATATTCTATATGTTTTTTGTATTAGAAAGCAGATGTACAACCGTTTTAAAGTTATGATTTTGCATTTTTCATGAATTATAGAATGATATTTATGCGAAAAATTAGATAGAACTTTTTTTTAATTTTTTCGTAAACCTTTGCAATTTCTATAAATTTTGCACTGTTCTAACACTAGAGTTGTTAAGACAAATAGTTTTATCGTTTATATTTACATGAAAATTGTGTCTTTTTGATGGGTTTCACTTTTATGACTTTAAAGTGGTAAAAAGCAGAATAAATGTATTTATAAATAGGAAGTGCAATTTAGGACGCATAAAGACCTTAGTATTTATCAATTTATAGCAGTTATTGCAAAATATAATAAATATTATAAAACAAAAAACTATAATGATATTATACTTTTGATTTTTTAAAAAAGCATCATTCGCTTTACGAAATCAATCGCATAAAAATCATTATAATAACAGTCTGATTTTTCGAAAATGCGCAAAACAAAATAATACTAAAAAACGATGAAATACCTGTCTTTTTAATAAAATTATCTTTTTAACGAATTTTTTATTGAAAAAATGTACAAGATCAAAAAAAATGTGAAAAAAACATCATTTGTTTTCGGTAGAGTTTTGAAAAAAAAATCATTTTTAAGGTTTCATTGTAAATGCTGTATAATAATGTATTTAAAGGTTGACTTTCAGCTGCTAGGATTTATTAATTTAAATAAGACAAATATTTCCAGTGTTTAAAATTTAATGTTATCTATATATCGAATCACGTATTTTTGATTGTCTTGAAAACTACAATAATAAAATCAATTTTGCGTGTAATGACATTAGAAACAGAAAGAAGTTTTTACAAATTCCCATGAAAAACACAATTTGAAAATTTTTCTTTTAAATTACATTTGCATCAAAAAAGTCTTCTAAATAAAAATTTGATTATGAATATTGAATTTCTTGTTGAAATAATATTATTAAGAAGTAATAAAACTGCAATATAGTTTAACAGATAAAATAGGTAAAAACTTTACGATATTTTCACAAAAAATTATTTATAAATTTTCTTTTTTCTTTTGTAGTTATTTTTCTATTTTAAATTGATCAAAGGTTTTTTTTAGGATTAAATTTAGTTTTATTATGAAAATTTCATTTATATTATCATGTGTTGAATTTTCCTTAGTTATAAATGCATAAGGAATCTAATATCATAAATAGAGAAAATTTTTTATATAATAGTTTAATACAAATTTGGAATTTAAATGTAAAAATGTAAACAGTTCTATTCCTCTTTTATATTTGAAATTATCTTTTAACATTTTTAAGACATGTTATGTATTTGTGCGTACTAAGCATTTTATTTTAATAGATTATTTTTATAAAATTATGTGATTTGTAAAAGATGTGTACTTTCTCGAAAAAAAATATAAAAAAAACATAGATTTTTGATTTCAATATTGTCATATAATATAATAACAGAGTATCTTATGTTTTAAAATTCCAAAAAATATATTTTTACTTAGAAAGCTTACAATTTAATTTGCAGTAAATCGATATTTTTTTGTAAAGAAAAACCATAAGTTTAATTATCACCGATAAAAAAATATTTAATTTCTGCAAATTCTAAACAAAAAAATCGAATGTATTATTTTTTATGCATATTTTTAGATTTTTTTCAATAAGTTTGTTAATATATTTGTGAAAAGCGAAATTTTTACTTGCTTTGTATGATTCACATAGTTCTAACATCTTAATTTAAGCTTAATTTTGATTTTTCTTATTTTCATATTTTTATTTAATTTAAAAAACCTTTTTTTACAAAATGGCTTAAATTTACTGCTTAATTACTATTTATTCTATATTATTATGCTTTACTTCTTTATTCAAGTCGTTGTAAAACTCTTAATTCCTTCGTATTTCACAAGATAAAATGAAAAAATATCATGAGACAAAAAATTTTATTTTAAAAATAAAATACCTTTGTACTAAAATAATTTTAAGAATTTCATATTCATGCTCTTCTTTCTATAGAAAAAAAAATAAAGCAACAAAATTCTTCGAAATTTTTCTTAATGTAAAATAAGCAAGTGTTTTTTATTAAAATGGTATGTTTTTATTCAGTTACAATAAATTTTTTTAAAAAAATTAATATCAATTCATTATATGCGATAATATAAAGATAAAAGTTTCTATAAAACAAAAAAATTATAAATCAAAAGCTTATTAAATTGCTATTCTCTTAGAATTATACTATTAAATGATTCAAAACATTATTACAATAAATTTCGAATGTTCAATATTTAACATGTACAAGCCTAAAATTTAAATTACTCAATTTCATAATATTGTTGATTTTTATACTTAAATTTTTTTTTATATAAATCTTACAAATAAGATAATATTAGAATTTAACTTCAATATTCCAATTTCTTATAAAAATCATTAGATCTTTTTTATTTTTCAATATTGCACCATGCGTTTCTCTATAAAATTGTTAACACTAGTTCATTTTTAAGTGAAGGTGAATTATTGATATTAAAAAGTGATTTAAATGTTTTTTTTTTGAAATCGCATATTTATTTATTTATTTATTTAAAAACTGTTTAAATAATTTTTCTATAAGAAAATGCTCCAATAATATAACACTAAAATTTCCGCGCAAACAAATATACAAATTGCAATATTTTTTAAAAGTCAATCAGATAAAAAACGTCAATTTTTACCCTCTTTTAAAAAGAAAAATAACCAACAAAAGAATAATTTATAAATATTTTTTAACAAATATATAATACCATTTGTTATTTCTGAATATAAAAATACAAATGGTAAATATATATAACAAAATATAATTGACATGATGAAAAATATAAATATATTTATCTGTTATTTTTATCATAAATTTTTGTAAAAATTAAAATCACAATAAACAACATTCCTTATATTTTTTTAAAAAAAAACAAATAATAAATTATATTTTCCATGAATCGTAAGTTTTATATATATTGAGTATTGCTTTTATTTTACTTAACACTTTAATGGTATATTTTTTTTGTAAACTGATTTGTTTCTGATTAGCAATAAATGAATTACAAAGCGTATTTTATATTTTAAGATTATATATGTGTATATGCTGTGTGTTTTTTATTTCGAAAAGATACTCAAATTTTATTTATTGCTTTTTGAGCAAAAACTTTATTGGAAGAAACTATTTACTTTTCTATATATATATATGCAAAACTATGAGTTATTACGGAAAAAACTATACGCTTTTCTATATTTGTAAATACACTAAAATTTTTCAATATTTTAATTGGTATTTTTGTTTAAAAATTTTGGTTTTGGAACATGTATTGTTTATTAATTTATGCTTTTTTGCAATTTTTACGATTTTAAATAATGTAACTTATACTAATATTATGCTGATTTTCTTAGTTTTTACTATTCAATTTTTTAAACGAAAAAATGGTTAAGGGTTAAATAAAACATAGTGTAGTACTTATACCATAATTATGTTAATAGTAAAAAGGATTTTTTATCGGACAAGGAAAGTCTAAGCTAATAAAATATATATAATTGTGTCATTTTAGATTGTTTAAAAATCACAAAAATTTCCCTCTAACATTATAATGTATTTTAAGTAATAGAAAAACAGGATTGTACTAATTTAAATCGCACAAAAAATTTTTATATTTGTCTTGAAATAAATGTAAAAACAATCAATTTTATGTATTGATTACAAAAAAAATATGCATTTGTATAATAAATATTTTTAAGTACCAGCAAACAAGATTTTGCAATCTAATGTATTAATATATTTTAGAATCTACCTAATATAACTAGTATTTTTATCAATTTTTGATTGACAGAAGAATGCTTTATTCAAAATAAAAAATCCGCAAATAAAAAGGCTTTTTTTAAAAAAAATCTATCATAAAATATAAAAAATATAAATTTAGAGACAACAAAAATATTTTTAAGTGTTCCTATTTGATTAAAAATATTATAAATTCATAAAAAAGCAGAAATCAATTTAATAAAATGATGAATTATAAGTTGGATTAAATCGATGCGAAACTCAACAAAATGCATTTAAATGATCCTTTAAGAAGATAAGACATATCAAAGAAATTTTATAGTAGAAAAAAGAAAAACTCAATTTTTTTGAAAATGAAGGAATTCAAAATAGTTAAATAGTCTGTTTATTCTAAATCTAAGTAAAAATACTTAGATTAGTATACAAAAAAGCAATAATATTTAAATTTATATAATGATTTTTTTTGAAAAAACAACTTATGGGGTTATTAAGATTCTTCTGATATTTTTTTATTATTTGAGTTTGTGTTTGTTACATACATTTTTTTTGACAGATTTTCTTTTTTTTGTTTACCGGTTGAGAGACCATATAAAAAGAACGAATATTTTAAAAATAAAGTTGGCTCAATTAAAATAGATATTTGCATGTAATTTTTTACTTTTTTGAAAATAGTCACGAATATAGCTTTAAAGATTTTTATATATTTACTTTGAAAGATTATAAAATTGCTCACAACATCAATTTCAATTTAAAATTCTTGATTTTTGAAAAAATAAAATAAATATATATTATTTAATTTGGTACATGATCTATGATATTTTTTAAAAAAATTTAAATATAAATTTGCCTTTAGTTATTGCAGATAATTTGTTTCTTTTATTCTTTTAATTAATGTTTTAATTTTAATGTGCATCAATTCACCTAGTCAAATCTAGATTCATTGAAAATGATAGAAAAAAATATATTTTTACTTGATTTTTGTTTAAGCTGTATTCGAATTTATTTGTAATTTATCATGTTCAGTATAATCTGCTTTTTTTATTTTTTGGTTTGAAGAAAAAATTTGAAGTATTTTTTTGACAAAATAAAACCCTCATAGAAATATTTTTATATGATGATGATAAATTTTTATGCCAGATTTTTGCGTTTATAACAACACCTAGGAATGAAAAGTGGTTTCTTGATTTATTTTGATTTTTGAATGATGGTGTGGTTTACACATATTCGTAAAAAAAACATTCCAAAGTAATCTATAGTCTATTTAAAATGTCTTTCAAAATAAATGATCAATCTTTCTTATAGAAATTGCGCTAGGTTACGAGTCAATTATGGTAATATAACAATTAAAACGATGTAAAATTCTAAGGATTTATTGCAGAAATTTGTAATTATTTGTGTAATAGGGGTAGTTTTCTAGAATCTATAAATTTAGAGCATCTACATCTAATATAAAACGACGAAACGCAAAAAAAATGAAATATACTCATACATATATATAAATTACAATATTTTGAAATTTAGAATTTTAACTTCATTAGATTTATAAGAATTATTTTTTTTAAATGCTCTGTGATTGATGTTGATCTTATTGGTAAATTGTGTTTCACGTTTTTAAATAAACATTTAAAATTTATAATATTAACCCATTTTTACTTTATATCTAAAGTAATTTTTCTAGTGATTTTATTTATTTTTCTTTGTTTTTTATTCTAATTGTGAATATGGAAAATATTAAATCAACAATTCTATAATAACTTAAAAAAATATTTCGATTAGATGTTTATATTGGCTTAATCTAAACAATTATCTATAACTCATTAATACTGTCATATTTTCAACAACTGTACTATCATTGTGTTCTGCATATCAATAACTTAAACTTAGAATTCAAAAAGGAGCTATTTTCATCTTTTATTATTTGAATTATATAATTTTGAATGTTTTACTCGTAGAAATATTAGTTAACCGTAATTTGTGTTGTTTACTTGTAGTAACAAACACATTAAATTTTTTACCCCATATCAAAAATATGCATTTCAACAAAAATTTTATTATTATGAAAGTTGAAAACACAGGCACATAATCAGTTAAACAGGCAAAAAAAGGTAATCTTATGTCCTAATTGAAGCAAAAAAAAACTTTTTCTCACTTCTTTCTGAATTTTATCGTCTAAACCATAATATTGACATCAATCAAACAAATACCCTGTAGTAATGTCTAAACATGAAATATAACTTCCAATCAGTTATAAAAATCAAAAATAAAAATTGAATATACTACTGATAGTTTATTAAAACAAGTGTAAATAAACATATAGTTTTGAAATCAGTAATATGCGAAAGGAACAACAAATTCCGTTATAAACAAATATTGCACAACAAACTACCAACAATCTTTTTCTATTTTCATTCTATACTTGCGCGACATCAAATAATTCTATCACTTATAAGTTATGCTTGAAATAATAATGTTTTAAAGTAATATTTTATGTTCTAAATTTCTACTGTTTTACGTACATTATTACTGTATATATGTAAAAGATGTATAATGATCATAATATTATTGTTATATGCACACAATAATTCTTCTATTTGGATCTCATGCAGCATCTTTTACATCTTAATAATTTCAATTGAATTTGTTATTGCATAAAAGCGTATTAATGATTATAAAGTAGATTTTAAACAGAATCAACCTTTTTAATTAGATATTTTAGATATAATAAAATTTGTGTGAACCAAATCTGTGCACCTTTTTTGATTCTATTAATCATATCCGTTATCTTTATCTCTTGAAATGTGAATTATAGGTTTTTTGTAATTTTTTTACAAAATGATAGATTTTTTTATCGAATTTTATAACCCTCAAATAAATTCAACTTTTTGTCAGCAAAAAAATACAAAATTGCAGAAAATTTTCAGACTAGACGCATCTATTGCGCAAGTAACATATTTAAATATATTTATATTACATTTTAAAATATTTAGAGATTATACTGTAAATTTGCAAAATATCTTAATTCGTTACGTCAACATTGTGTAAAATGTATAATGTAACTACCTTCATAGCCTGACTATAAAGTCTTTACTTATCATATATTGCATGAATTTTATAAAAACAAAAAATATAATTTACACAATTTTTCTATTTATTTATCCTGAATCTAAGCTTTTTGATCACAAAAAATCAAAAAACAAAAATTTCTTATTGTTTTTTATAAGAAGTTGTTGAATATTAAGAACATTAAGAGTTTAGTGAATATTATTATATTAAAATTCTATATATTTAGGTAAATTTTAATCTTTATTTATAGAAATTACGTCATTAACTTGTGAAAATAACAAAATTGATATTCGACAAATTAATCTTGTCAAAATTTGTTAAAAATTTGAAATAAAAAATTGTCATTGGTTAATGTAATCATTACCAATAAGAATTATTTATTTTTACGAAGATTTACATAAAATTGATAGAGATGGGTTCACTGGAAATTAAGTGGTTTTTAAATATTGATTTTGATAACTGATAACTGATAACTGATGATTGATGATTGGTTTAAAAAACCAAAAAAAAATTATAAAAGGAAATTCTCTTTAAATAAATATGCATAAAAAAAATCTTTTATTTTATCTTCGTTTTTTCAAGATTGAATCGCTTTCCATCCAAAAAAAGTCATAATACAATTTTTAATAACAGATACACTTGAATACAAAAGAATATAAATTTAAATGTAAAAATAAAAATAAAGGCGAATGTTCAAACAAACAAAATTTTTTTTTGACAATTTGAAAAAATATAATTCAAATAAACAAAGCGTTTTTCGTATTTTTTTGTTTTTTAAAAAATAATCCTTCAGTTGTGTTCAGTCACAATTAAAAAAAATTCAATAAAAAAATTTTTGTTTATTAAAGGCAATGTTTTATTCGTGTTTTTTATAGTTGATGTTTTGAAGATACCATGAAATGGTGTAAATGACATGATGTGTAAAAATTTCTTGTAATTTAACTTTCACTAACAATAAAATTTGATGTTTTGACTCTGATTTTTCAAAGCAATACGATCAGATCAAATTGAATAAAGAAAGTTAAAAAAACCTTTTACTACAATAAAAAAATATAAATGCTTTTTTCACTTTTTCGTAATTCTTCTGGGTGCAAAAAATCGGGTCTGCCGAAAGTTCGTCCCCGATCATCCAACCGTCACATTTGATAACAACTAATTTATTTACTTCACTAGTTTAAAGGTTGTTTTAAAACCAGATCTTTCTAATCCCAACAATAACCTTTGCAGATTTTTTTAAAAATTTTTAATGATTACTAGATGAACATGTAAAATGAGTTGTTATGCCAAATAATTTTTTATAATTCTGTTGCATCACAAGAAATTCGATTTTCGGATTTATATGATGTAAAGAATTAATCTTGATATTGTTATTTAATGTTGCCGATAAAAATTTTTTTTATTCATTAAACGAAACATTTTGCAATAACTTAATAAATAAAAAAACAAGTAAGACAGTATTTAATTTATAAATATATACTATTATTGTTATTTGTTACTTTTATATCAAATTTTTAACAATACCTAATGAGGGTATTTTAATATAGAAATATATAAGACCCCAAATTATATATTTTTATTATTTTACAATAAAAAACAATAAAAGAAATTTTTCTTATTTTAAAACTTATAATACCAGTATTTACTAAAAAAATTTAAGAAATGATTTTAGATATAATAAAATGCCAGCACATATATTTTAAGAAAAAATGCATCTTTAATGTAAAAAATATTAAAGGAAGATGTCTGTGTAAGTTGTGTTAGTTATTTTTCACCTGTTTCCTTTTTTTCTTATTATTGTGAATAGATGTAAAAATTTTCATCAATTGTTTTATACATTAGAAGAACAAACAAAAAATTAATATAAACAAAAATTTGTTATCTAAAATAATATTCCATGTAAATATGTTTACTTTGTTTTTATGATCTTCAGTAAATGATATAACTAACATACAAGTATTTTATATTCACAATTTTACCATCAAATAGAAAGTATTCCTAACTAACAATAAAAAAGATATTAGTAATTCACTTTTAATTTTTTTTATTCGTTTATGATACCAGTTCAAAGAATAAAAGTTTATAAATTTACGCACCTTAGAACAAATTTCATTGAAACTTTGACAATCTATTCCTAGCTAAATTAACAAAAACCATTTACATATCTTATTGTTTACTTTAAAATTATCTTTTTTAAATATTACACCAATGACAACAATATTTATATTATAAATTTTCATATTGAAGTCATTGTTACAAAAAAATTTAATTAATGATTCAAAGAAGAATTTTTTGCTTACTTTTTATAAATTTCACGAATAAAAACAGTAACTGGAATGCCTACTTTAATTATAAAATATATTATATTTGATCGTTAAATTTAATTCAATATTGCAAATATTAGCATGGTTCTCATAATTTTGAGTTCTTTTTGATTTTTTGTATGTCAACATCCTAGTATTGACATAAATTTGAAATAAAATGTTAGGAACCATATTTACAAGACACACCGCTAATAAGAAGAATAAATGAAAATAAATAGCTTGAAAACATATTATAAATATATTGAGATAGTAAAAACTTTATATTAATTTTTTTAACACTATGTTGTTATCATCTTATATTATTTTACTTTGTAACGTTTTTGAAATTTTTAAAACTTAAAAACATATTTTTTATTTTTTTTCATATTTAAAATTAAATAAATAAAAGAATAAAATAAAGAGTTCATATTTATCCTGTCAAATATTTTATGCGAATTTAAAACTAAATTCAATATTGGTCATTTTGTTTATGACCAATACGATAATTTTTATTAAAAATTGTAAAGAATTGATTAACTATGATTTGAATATTTATGTTTGTTGGTTTTTGATGCGAAAATTTTGTTTTTGAGATAAAACAGTACTCAAGAGTTTCATGGTATCAAATCTTATCAAGCAAAAAATTTAAAAATATTTTACAATCATAAAAATTACAAAAAAAATAATTTTTTAATTTCTATTTAAATAATAGAACTTCATTGCACATAATATCTAAAATGCATCACTTATGTATTTTTAGAGGAAGTCTGTAAACAATTATTTTTGCTAGAAAAAACAATACATTATATTGCGATATCCCAGGTTGAATGTTTCGAATTTAAAGTGAAAAAATTTAAAGACGAATTTTTAGAAATCCTTAGATAGTAAAGTGTTGATTAAGAAAAAACTGAGATTTATCTTCTTTCAGTGTTGCATCGCCTCTTTTCGCCTTGCCCTGAGAATTGAATGGTTATAGGTTTTCTATGTCATTTTATAGGTGCAAGAATAAGGCGCGTTCTTGTTTGGCTGTTTTGTTTTTGCAATCTCACTCCATTATCTTGCGAGTGTTGAGATTCATCGCGACTTGGTGCTGATTATAGTATACTGAAATATATTTGAAAAAATCTGTTATGAAAAAAAATGTAATTTCAGGCAATATTTTCATTGTCTTTTAGTTTAACTCTGTTGAAATTTCGATAAATGCAAATTATATAAAAGAAATTGCAAGATTTTTAACTAATTCTCGATAAAGGTTGTCTTTACTGTTGATATTTGTAAATACTCTGAATATAAATAAAATTAAAATTAGCGCAATGTACATAATTATTAAAGTTATTATTGAAACTCTTTATTTCTTTATAGTTTTGCTATCTTTAGATAGTTTTTTTTGATATAGTGTTTAATCTTTTACAAATAAACATATTTCATCTTTAATTATACATTTTAATTCCATATATTCTTTATTTAATATTTTAGATTAATTCATTTAAATTCTAAAAGATAATAAGAAATAATTATCTTAATTTAAATTCTGCTATTTTTAAAAACAAAACAATTAATTCCTTCCTTTGTAATCACAAATGTCAAAGGCTACATTTCTTGATCGCGGCAAAACTGTTAAAAAACTACTGCAGGACAACATAATTAAATATTTAAAACATTAAAGTGTATTTAGTTTACATTCGAAAGCTTTAAAAACAAAGAAACCACAAACGAGGGCGCTACAAAAAAATTTGCAATAAAAAAGTGGTAATACAAAAAAAGAAGAATCAAATAGCATAGCTATTCTTAAAGTACACGAACGAATGGTTTATTAAATATCAATGGATAATTATTTGGAAACTATTTTTTGAACAATAACATAAGTTTTTAACCAAATAAATGCATTTCAATAAGATAAAAAATAGTTTTCACAAGAATAAAGAATTGAAAAAATCATCTCATGATACATATATAAGCATAATGATTTAAAAAATTAAATAATTTAATTAAAAATATAACCAATTAATTTTGAAAAGTAAATTATTTTTTAAAGAATTATTGTATGATATAACATTATGATTTTCATTAAATTTTTTTAAATCTAAGTTCTAAGAACAAGACCTTGTGAGCACAGGTCTTTAATAATCAATTTTTTTATAATATCATTATATAACATGTGTCATTAAAACCAACAGAAAAAAATCTTTTTATGAATGAATCTAAAACCTTAGAAATGAGTTTCATCTTGAAAAGCATTTCACAGTGTTCTTAATTTATTACATAAGTATCTTTATTAAATTTTTTAAATGATAAGAAAGGCTATTAATATTATTTGTTGTATGTATTTAAACCTTATTTATTTGAAAACCTTGTAGTATAATTTTTATGTAGTTGGATTAAATAAAATTGATTATTTCCAGATGAATATTTTTGTTTTTCTTGATAAATTGTGTACAGATATTTTTCTTTTGTTTTATTTTTTCGTCATCGTTTTTTTACCATCTGGTTTGATGTATTCTTTTTATAACTTGCATTGACTAGTTAAAGTTATTACGGAAGATGTTGAACACCGAGTGTAATGATTTAAGACCAATTGTATTTGCTTCATTTAGAAGTAATTTATCTTTATTTAAGGATCTTTTGAGAAATACAAGTCTTCCTTCAATATTACAATGTTTGCAAATATTTTTCTTTTAGCACGAAAAAGTACCAGAAATATGAATGTAAATAAATAATTAAATAAATTTATACCTATGAGAAAAATTATAAATGATAAATTTTGTTCTTCTTGTTCTAGTCATAAATGTGTGTTTGAAGACGGCAACCGTCGATCTCGCCCACAAAAGATAATCAAAAGGTAATCATCTATTATTAAATATCAATTAAAATTAGTTTAATTAGTCCCTAAATAAAAAATTGAATATGTCAAATTATAGCATTTATTTTATTTTTTACACATTAGACTTATCCAACATATATTCTTAATCTCAGTGATGAAAATCTCACATTGCTTTTAAAAATTTGAGATAAAGCGTATATATAAAATCAAATTTAAGATATTTTTGGTATGAAAAAATAAAACAAGAAACATATATCAATATTAAATGTGTAATTCGAAAAAAAATTAAATAAAAAAAAATTAAAAACGCGTCCTTTGTCTTCAATATAGAAAATCACATTTTATTTGTTTTAAAAAAAGTGATAAAATATGGATGATCTAGAACTACTTATTGACCAAAAAAATCTGAAATTCGCATCACTTACACTGATATAAGAATCAAATAATAAAAACTAAAAACTCAAACATATTTTAAATGCACACATCGCACAGGATAAATAAATCATTTCTTTATTTAAAACCTTAACATCCTATTAATAACATTTTTGAACATCTAAGGCATTATATGAATAAGTCTATCACTTCAATTGCGCAATTTAATCATTTTATTTATATCACTCGTAGAATTTGTAAGTAATTTTAACGCCTGAGATTTTGTTTGAAATGAAAATTAATTGTTTATCAATTGATAAAATTATTAGTTTAGTTCATATGGTTCTTCAGAATCATTATTAAACAAAATATATTCAAATTTTAATCTAATCGTGCTAAAAATTGAAAATATTATTAATTAGCTTCTTGCCAGTATTACTTTCATAATCTTTTAAAAGTTGTTCATGAGTTTTACAAATTCTCTTAAGAGTTTCTGGGTAATGATGCGAAATGATAGTTTCCACAAAACCACCGTTTTGGAAGTATTTCGCCCAATTAAATGAAGTGAAAGTTTTTGCAATATTTTCTGCGTCTTTTTCACAACTAATAAATATGTTTAAAATCACACCAATGTGACTTTCATGTTCCCTTTTTGCTTCTTGACCTATTCTCATAAATGTTACATTAAGAATATTGCTATCTATCTTTTCACCAAAGAATTCAGACAAATTGACTATTTTACTTTTACAAATTACGAAAACCTTTCTTTTGGGTGAATTCATCATTCTAAAGTCGTAGTGATCATTAATATTAACCAAATAACAAGCTTGTGTTGTGGAAAAAAACTGATTAATTAAACAACATGCAATTGTTACAGGAATTATACAGATAAGCAGGATTTTTTTGGTTTGTTTTTCTAAATCAATAAACAGAATTCCTAATCCCATGCCAAATGGTAAAATTACTACAAGAAGTGGTATATACCAGAATGTAAAAACGTAAGTTTGAAAAAAATAATGTGAAAGACAAAAATATGATAATGGTATGATAATTGTCGCTATTAGAATTCCATAATTAATATTTCTTTCTATTTTTTCATTTTGCTCATTTTGCTCATTTTGTTCATTTTGTTCATTTTGGTTAATTTGTTCAATTTTATTATTGTCATCGATTATTTCCATCATATTTTTTTCAATGCATGCTTTCTTTATATATATATATTTATAATTTATTAGTCGTAATTTTTTCTGAATAATTTAATTAATTATTACCACATGTTCTAATTGATTGCATCATTTTTAATTAAAGATAAAACAATTTCAATGGCTTAAAATAAAATCTAATTGATGTATGAACAATAACTTATATTATTTAGTGCTCTTTTCATTTGTTGTATATGTAATTGTGTTAAATCATTTAATCTAAGTTTTTTTTTAAAAAAAATGACGACATTATATCACTAAAAAATTAGTTTGATCATTAGTTAGTTTGTTGATGAATACTTACATTTTATCATTGAATCAGATGAAAATTTTGGCAAGTACAAATATAACTAATTTCAAAGACATATTTTCATATAATTTATATTATAACTCTTGTCGTTTTGACACTTGCAAAAGATCTATAATAAATCTTTTCGTTTTATTTCGACCTCTCTTTTGAATATTACAGATATCATAAAAAATACGAAGCAAAGAATATTATTTTATAATGCAATTTGTAATGCCAATGTGCCGCCTTGATAAATGGTTTTGAGACCATACCTCAGATATTGAATAAAAAAACTTTTTGTTGAATTGTGTTTATTTATATTGTTCATCCTATGATGAATTGATTAGAAATTTTTATACCCTTAACTAGGCTTTTAGCAAAAACATTGTAATCGTTTTACATTTTAATATAAAACAACATCAAAATATACATGATTAAAGATTAAATCTTAAAACACTATTTTTTTGTCGTAATCACAACTTATATAGAAAAGCAGTATCAGTTGCACGATTCACAAATCGCCAATGCTTTATAAACATAAAAATATCACTTTAAATTTCTTTGTTATGAAAAATACATTTAGTATTAGACATAAAATATTATAATCACTATATTACAATAATCTTTAGTTCTCAACCAAAAATTTGAGGGGTTTGATCTCTTAATAATTCATTATATTGATCATTAGATACCATTATAAATTATTTTACGCTATTATATCAAATGATCTGCAAAAATTCATATTTTTAAAAAATAATTAAATAAGTTAAAGTGTTAAATAATCAAGTCTGAATCACAAAAACAAGAGCGAAACTTAATATATCGACAAAACAAGATATATATAAATACTTCATAAATAATAAACAATTTGTTTTTTTTAAGAACAAAAAGATTCAAAATTTTCTGTTTTTATGTATTACCTTATTTGTGCTATTTCTGATTTTATCTTTGTTACAAAAATTAGCATTTGAAATTCGGAACAGTAGTATAAATACCACAAAGATCGTAAATAAAATTAAAACAATATTATTTATTTAGTATTTTGAAGAATAGAGTTAATTTTAAGTTTTTTAAAAATAAATATCAAAAATATTCTTAATAAAAAAATTAGAGAAATTGTATACAAAATTTCTAATATAAAAATATTTCCATTTTAAAATTAGTGATTTTTTTAAGATTAGTATACATCACGAATAATTATTTGAATGAAACGAAATAATAAAAAAAAGAGAATGTATAATAAGTTTAAAATAATAGTATTACTAGTATTAATAGCAATAGTAGAATATATAGTTTGAATATTAATAGTAATTACAATATTAGCAATAGTATTGATGTTTATACTAACCAACAATTATATAAACGTTATGTTGATAAATTACAAAAGCAAAAAACTTTTAATATGTTATAATTCAAATTTTAAAAATGGATATGTTCTTTTGTTACAGGACAAAAACATATGTAGAAAAAAACACAATATTTATATAATTTTATAAAGTTTTTTTTTGGTTTTTGTTTTGTAACTGCAATTAATATATATAATAAGTTCTAAAATCTTAGATTTGATAATAATTTTACGATCAATGTGCAAAATTTAATGAAGTGTAAATGCATAAAAAAATATTTGAGATGCAAGAAACGATGTAAATTTGTGTATTCACTTATTCACTATTTCTCTTCCTAGAAAATTTCAAATTACTGCGTAAATTAATAACAATTATTTTCAAAAACATCAAAACAATCTAGTATTTACAAATTTACCAAGTTATTATTTATTAGAATAATAAGCATACGCTAAAATTAATAATTTATATGATTTTTTCTATATTTTCACATAAAAAAATATCATGAATGTGATTTTAGAAAAAAAAACAAAAAAATTTCGCTTTTAATTGTTAATAAAACTGTTTTTAAAAATATGAGCTTCGATAAATTGTTAAAATGCTAATTAGCAACATTTTAAAAGATGCTAGTCTTATTTTAACTTGATTTATACATAAATGATATGTTTGATAGACATAATTATTTAATTTTTCAACAATGAAATATTGATTTATCAGTCAACATAATGTATATCACAAAATAAATAATTGTTTTTAAAAATGGTTATATACAATAATACTATATTTTTATCAACTAAAAATAAATAATTAGACGATATAAAATGTTTATCAGATTTCTAATTTAGTAAAATAAAGCTTTAGGAAATAAAATCTAAATCAATAATAAATAATTTAATGTTTTTATTTGAGAACTAGAGCAAACCTGTAAAAAAAATCATATGATATTCTGATTCTATGTTTTAAATGAATTATATCGTTCTTTTTAAATGACCTATAAATAGCATACATACCAAAAAAAATATATATATATATATATATGAATTTATTTACTGCCATATTTAAATTTAAAAGTGATCACTTTTAAGGAATTTAAAAATGAAAAGATAGTGTGATTAAAGAATTGAAATGATATATTTACCGTTATTATAGCTTCTTTAGATCTCATAAATGCGTTCCTTAAAAAATGTTATATAAAACAAAAGAAACACATATAAATATATCAAAGTTATTTGTTTCTTTAACTTTTGTTAAACACACAAAATATTACACAATATGTATTTTTAATACAAGCCTTTTTTATTTGCATTAATATAAAAATTTTTAGATGCAAAAAAAGATTTCTTTAACGTTCAAGAATTTTAAATTATTCACAACAAATGGGTGTTTGATCAAATAAATAAAAAAAATTGTGAAACATTATTATTTGAAAATGTGTCTCAAAAAGCAATTAAAAAAGCTATTAGAGTGTTCAAAATTCACTAGAACCTTAAATTTCTCATAAAAAGCGTTATAAATAAAATTATGTGTTGAAAAATATTGATGTACTTTGCTTAAAGCAGGCTGGTTCAAAAATGATGCCATTACTTAGAAAATAAGTGCAGGCACCGCTTGGTCGAATATAGGATTCGATTCATTCATTTAGCATAAGTTTTAAAAGAGCCTAAAATATTAGATCAGTGTATTAAATATCATGGCAAATATTCTCTTCGTAGGAGGCAAAAAACGAAAGATAAACACTTTAGATTCAACTTCTTTTCAATGTATACTAGCATTTACTTTATAAATTTTTAATCTTATATTAAACAAATATCACACAAATTTCCACAATTATTTGTACTTTTTTCTAAACCATAACCGTTTTTATGTGAGTTTTTTTTTTTAAAGCTTTGTGCTTTGTCAAGTTAGGCTTGACAAAGTTGTAACTAAATTCGAGCAGTAAACCCAATTGAATGGATTTATTAGTAATTTAGATTCTGCATCGTACCATTAATTTTTAAATTAATAAATAGTATTCTTTAACCTTGACCTCCCGGAAAAATATTAAGTAAATAAAAATGAACAAAAGATCTTTCTTTTACAAAACCAACTCTTTATATAATTACACAGGTCAAAACACGAAGATACTCTATTTCAGTAGCCTATATTGCAATATTTTACCCGGGTGTGGCCTCCCTAATAGGGGAAACGACATACTTAAAAACAAAATTTTTTCCTTTTTCTTAATATATAAAATACATTAATTATATAAATTAATTGTTGCAAAATATAAAGATATAGCATTAAAACATATATCAATTTTAAAACTTCAATTTTAATAATTAAACATAAAAATTTTTGAGTTCATAGATATAATAATTTAAAAACCTAAAAAAAGATGCCAAAATTATTTTTGTTTATATTATTTCAAAATTTGGTTAGGCATGATTTTTTAGACATTCCAAAGTGTTGTGTTTATTTGCAAAATGTTGATCCATTGCAAATTACACATTACACATTATGTTTATTCGTTGGAGGACTCATGCCGAAAATTATTGTATGTAATAGATGTAATTTTATGCATAACCAAAAAAAGTAATGAAGGTATTTTTCAAAAATATAACTTTGATATTTCTTCTTTTTTTCACTTACAGCATTATAATATATTTTTTAACACATATAAAGATATATTGGCTGTTATGAAATACAAAAACATGTTAATTATAGAATAATTTTTGGCAAAACTTGGTTTTTTTAATCATAATATTGTCATTTGTTACATGATCAAGAATTAATGCACAATAAACTCTATAAAATTTGAAAAATGCGCATTTATTAAATAATATTGCGATATCAAAATTAAATAAATTTTTATACTAACCCATAAATGAAAATGCATAACTGTGGTAATACCAGTGAAATACTGGAACCACAATTGAAATAAAGTGGAAATTTTAGTAGCTTGTATATTTTCGAGGCTATTCAACGTTATGTTATGCTTTGTTATGTTTAATTTCATTAGTTTATTTTAATATTAATTAAGAAAAATCCGGAACAAATAAAGCATAAAAAACTATTAAATAAAAAACCCATGACCCTAAATTATTATTTTTTAATGTTTAATACAAACCGGTACAAAGGCGTCTAGGCAAGGGACGAGGTGACGAATAAGAACCAATTGTCCTCAGATAATTCGAGGCGTGTTTGTGATATTGTAGAGTACTTCCTACAATACAACCAAGTCACTTCCTGCAACAGCAATAACAAATCAGAATATCTTAAATGTATAAATTTATGATTATACTATCTATTTTAGAAGATTAAAAATATTTTTAAGTTCTGTAAAATTCATATATCCTGACAACTCGCTTACACAAGTCAAGCTATTTAATTATATAATTAAATGCAACATTATAATTGATTACAATTTTCTGTGATTTTGGCAATATTGTCTTGATTAAGACTTTTTAATAAATATAGTTATTAGTTTCTACATGAAATAGGTTTTATTTTTAGTTTGGCAAAGCTTATAAAAAAATATCATTATTTTTTTATTTGAATCAATTAACATTCTAAAGTTTGTTTTTTTATTTTCGAAAAGGCATCCGGCGATTAAAATATTATTTAAAAAATAAAAGACCTGATTATAAAAAATTAAGTTTATTTCTACATATATATATATACATTTTTTATTTATAATGTTTACATTAATTTTTTGGATGTATCTGATTTATTTTGTATAGAGTTTGCTAGCGTTCGGGGACGCAACCTCCTCGGAATAAGTGTAATCTTTAAATTAAACTACAAACACTTAATATGTTAATTAATTTCGTAAAGGGTTTTTGAAAAAAGAATTATTTAAAGTAGAAAATAGTTTAGAAAAAAATGCTGAAAGCAGGCACATGTAATCTCGTTAAGCTATACCATTTCACAGTCTTTATCATTTGCGCTTAGAAATATTTTTCGATTTCAAACATACAATTAAAAAATCAAACATTTTAGATTCCTTTTATCTTCTCAATCCGTAAAAAATATTTATATTTCAAATTCTTCAATTATTTCGGTTTTAAATAGAATTGCTACAGAAACTTTGCAAAATAAAAATAAAATCAAAATAAATCATTAAATTATAAAAGATTGCTTAAAATTTAAGTTTCATAACCAAATTTTTCCTTATTTATGCACTAAAAGATTTATTTTTAGTAATATGTTCAACAAAACTAAATTGCAAAACAATTACTCCTTGCATTAGAAAATTGAATTTTTTTATTATATGTATACATCATACTTTACAAAAAATTCTAACATTTTCAATTTCATTCTAAATAAAAAAAATTATTAGTATGAGAGAAATATTATTTTTTATACAGTAGTCATTATAATTTGTTTTAAAGCATTTTTTTGTAAGCTTACTATCCAAAAAAAACAATTCCTCTTTGCGAAATAGTCCAAATATTTATTGAAATAATTAACGCATCCAATTGTATTGCTTACAGACATCTTGCAATAAATAGCTATTTTATTCTACGTTATAATATTTATTTATTTGTTTCTTTTTTGTAATATAATTATTATTACATAATAAAAATTTCGTAAAACATAAAAATATCAATTTTATAGATACCAACAGTGTAATTTTTTAAATTAAATTTTTGTTTAATTATATCAAAAAGCCTTTGTTTCAATATTAGTAATAAAAATTTAGATATTTGAATTTTTATTTTTTTATATTACAAAAAAGAATATAAAAATTTAATAATT